>BPLR01004302.1:0-77221 GCA_021605095.1 Caerostris extrusa | reverse complement strand
AAAATATTCAAATAAATTTGACTTCATTATATTCATTAAATGTATGAAATATATAAAAATATTTTATAATGAAATAAAAAAATTACTTTTAATTGAGAATTCTCTATTTTGAGTCTATACTGTTGCCATCATTCTTACGAAATATATAATAACACTAAATTAATTATAACATTGCGAGTATTTGAAAATGACAAGATATACATTTTTTGTTTCTTATTATTTCCCAATGGCGGACGATTCTTTCGAAATCACTTGTCATTAAAACAAAATTTGCTTTCTACGCAATGAACATTATAGCGGTGCTTCTACAATGCCTCGTAGATCCTTTGTCCAATCCTTGTACAATCCCTACTATAAATTCCATATGGATTTGAGGCACTTTTTTGCACTGTTTTATCCATTCCAACTTGGAAGGATGTCTTCTCATTTCAAATTTATCATATCAAGTCTGGTATTGGGGGAGTCGAGTGGCTAGCATTCTTGTGCTCAGTGTCACATGGTTCGAGTCTCCGGCAGGGCCGGATGTTTATAGTGGTTCGAAATCACTTCAAAGCCCATGGAGTCCTGGCTTCATGATCTGTTCTATATGGAACTTTGGGCTGAGGCTGAAAGCCTGCAGTAGAAGTCCTATCTCAGAAGCAGACAATAAGAAGACGGCCCCTTGGTCCATCATGGGGCTGTTACTCAATGAAAGATTAGTTTTTTGCTCTACGGTCATTTTGTTGCATTTTGGCTTCAGCAAGGCCGGGATCTACAGTCAGCGTTCAAAACCGCCAACAAGCCTCCATGACCTCGACAGGTTTGAATGGAGGCTGTGTTTGGCACCAGGTCAGGTGCTAGCCAATCCGAAAGCCACAATGAAGCCAGCTCGGCTTCTTTTATAGAATCTTAACACACTCTTATGTGGTCTTATGGCCAAATGACTAGCGGCATTGCGTTTGGTTTGTGACAGATTCAATGTCAGGTGTACCAAAAGATTCCTGTGGGAGGACACAGTCAAAAATTAAACTTCCATATAGGGAGAATGACATTTAATTTACTTAACTTCGGATAATGACCATTTTTTTATTCATACTTGTTTTTCATACCTCATCGGATGCTCCGAAAGATATAGACCTCAATACATAAATAAAATGTCTAATTTATGGTTTAAACAAATGAACGAAGCTACAGGGCATCAAGAATCATTTAAGAAAAGCTCGAAGATGGGATCCAAAGGTCCTGATGCCCATAGCTGTGAACTTCCATGGGGTGTACAATGGGATGATTTTGTATGTGGGCAGGCAAAAGAAAGTAATTTCGGTTTTTCTCAAATGTTCTAAGTGTTTAAAACAGAAATTCTATAACGGAAAATCGAAAAGGATTCTAGCACTTCAAAAAAATTTCATTGTCCGAGTGACGGAATTAAACCCGTGCACACTACTACAACGCAGGAGCTGCATCCATTTACAAGTTATTATTTAGTGTGACGAACACATTTTGCCAAACTAACTGACGGGAGTCTTAACATGGATATGTCAGTTTTATTGCTGGTAACTGGCTTTGAAAGTGCTGGTTCACTGCATCATCAAGTATATATATGCATGTGTTCAAATATTAAAAGTAAGCCATTTTTTTCGAAAATGTTTATAGTTTTTGCAGACATTGAGTGAGTACATTGTATACATTACATTGTGTACGTTGTATACATTATTGTATGAAATGTACTATATACAAAGTATAAAAATGTACTATGTAAAACGTATACATTGTACATTGTATATAATGCATTGTGTGTTTTCTGAAAAGAATTGATTTCAATGTACAAACATGTGCCATACTTATGTTTCATTTCGCATATTAGTCTGCAGGTTAAATAAGAAAATGCATGAAAATAGTTACTTTTTATGATTATCTATTTAACATAATAAATGCAACTGTATCCGATTCACAAACTGTCAGAATATTAACCGTAGTAATAGGGCTAAGTTGGCAACAAATATTCTTGAAGCTCATGAACTTTCTATACAGTTTTTGGTCATTCTTTAAATGTATTTCTAACATGATTGCAAAAATTTGAGCTTTAAAAAATTACCAAAAACACTACTTTTTAGAAATGAAACACAATGTTACATTGTTACACCCCAATTTCAAAGAAAACATTTTTAGCTTCAAACAAAGTAAGTCAAAGATTAGGTCTTTTACTAAATAATGAAAATTTTAAACAACCATTGATGACATGTTATTACAGACATCAATATTTGACGAAACACATTCTTCCAAACTGTGGAATTGGTTCAAATCTGAAAAAATAGCGACAACAGGTGTCCAAGATCTGTACAAATAAACTATCTGAGTAAACAAAATATCAAAATAATTATTAAATTTAATATTTTAATAATTATTAAAATTATTTATAAAAAATAATTATTAAATTATCAAAATAAATAACAAGTTAGAGGGAAATGAAGAAATTGTTTTAGAATAAGAACAAAGATATTTTTAAAGCTGGTTAAGCTATCACAAATTTAGAGTGCATTCATATTTTTAACGTTTCATTTGGTAACCATCAACTTATCTTCGCAAGCAGATCAAATGTATTTCGCATAGATGGCATTTTAAAGAGGGAAACTCATTTTCGTTTCAATGCAATCTTTCTTGCCACTCATTGAGCCTGTATTTGCCAAGATTCACTAATGCCCTCGCTTGACAATTTTTACATTAAATAGATATAAATTTATAATTAATTAAAATTATAATTTAATGTCCTTTAAAAATTTTCCTCTATATATTCTGATGATATTCTGTTAAAAATCGGTCCTTTTATTTTATTCTGATGATATTCTTAATATTTTTAAATTATACATTTATGTTCAAACTAATTTATAATTAAAAATTAGAATACCAATAGAATAAAATGAGAAATATTTCGTATTAAAATAAGAATATTATTTGGATAAAGTTAAAATAAGAATGCCGTTATAGTAATTAAGTGTACGTATTGACGTAATGGTAAACAATTTTCAATTTTTTAAAACTTTGCGCTATTTAAGCAGTTCTATTCGATTTCATAACATTAAATACAATTTTTTTTTTATTAATAAAAATTTTTTAAAAGATTCAATTTTTAAATATACAAAAATTTTTAATTTACAAATATAAAAAAAAAAATATTTTGTCAACAATTTTACTACTTGTCGATAACAAGACGAATTAAGAAATTGTAGAACAAATAATGATAAACTGAATTTAATTCGAATTAATGTTTACAAAAAATCGTACCACACTTTTTAATCATTGAATAGCAAATAGGATTCAAAAATAATGCCTTAAATATAAATTTCAGGTTGAGTTAGAAATTCTTTCAATTTACTAAAAACTTTGAAATAAGTGACTTCAAAATAAATGACATTAATATCCTCAAAAAGTATTGTGTTTTTATATAAGAATTCATTCTCGGGAATACCATATTCAAAAAAAATTTTAAAAATCAGCAAATAATTTGTATTTTAACAGAATTTTAAAATATAATATTAACAACATAAGAATATCATGAGAATAAAATAGAAACAAGAATACCAGCTGGATAAAATAAAATATTACTTGGATAAAGTAAAAATAAGAATGTCGTTAGAATTATTAAGTGTACGTAATGACTTAATGGTAAACATAATTTTCAAATTTCAGTTCACAGTTCTATTGGATTTCATAACATTAAATACAAAAACATTTATTTTTTATTTTTTAAAAATTAAAGATAATTTTTTAAATTTTTAAATGTAAAAAAAATTTAATTTGCAAAAAATTAAAAAATAATTATTTATTAATTTATTTACATTGTTTATTTCAGTAGATTGTTTTAGGAAGAGATAGATATAACGTCATATTTCTTCTTGAATGACAAACATTTGAATTCGGTTTCAAGACTTTCATTTCTTATCGTGCTTAACAGATTGCTTAGAACTTTTAGGAAGGAAATTTATTTTTAAAATGAAATTAAGTTTCGCACATGTCTAAATAACTTACTATACAAGAAAATCATCCTTTATAGATCAAATATTATTTTAATAATTCTTAATAGAAAAAATATTGCAACTTACCCAACATGAATATAATAAAATGAAGCAGATGTTTAAAGGCAGAGGTTTCAAAGTTCGATAGAGAATAGTAAATAAGTTTTTAATAAACAGTTTTTATCATTAGAAATAAAAATCAATGTTATTTTTTTCCTTTTAATCACACAATACAGTGCATTTAACGTCATAGTTTAAAGTTTATTTTTTATCCGGAGCGCGAATAAACACCAGTTAAAAATCTCCACTTCAAAAAGCTAATTATTTTTTAGAATTCCATCAATTTGTTATAAACGTGTTGCCACTCGTGAATTACATAATCCGTAAAGTAATAGCTCGTGCATAATTCAAAATGAAAAAAAAAATAATATTAAAATGAACAATTCAAAAAATTAAAAAAAATTATATTATACAAAATATATATAAATTTTTATACAGTTTTTTTATTATATACAAAATTTAAATAAAATAATAAAATAAAAAAATACTTTTTTGAATTATTAAAATTCAAGCAATTTGTTTTCGATTATCTTTGATACGATTAAAACTTTTTGTAAATCGTATCATTTCAAAAATCGTTTGCTTTATATGAATAATTATAAAGAAATTCAAATACAGTAAATAAATAAAATAACAAAATAAATAATTCAATAAATAAAATAAATAACTGAAATCTTTTATTTATCAATTGAATTAGTTTGATTTATACAAGTTTATTCTTGAATTTTAAATTTTGGAAGAGTAAAAATAAATTTGGCATTATTTAAATAGTTTATTCGGTGATTATTACAGTTTAAAATAATTCATTTAACTTGTAATTATTTTAAGTAAACGTTTTTTTTTTTTAAGTTTCATTTATTTTTTTGGAATTAATAATGCTCTGATGTATTAATTTCCGAACGCCAGAGCCGATTATTTCAGACAAGTAGCCATCGTTCGTATAATGACTAAGAAATTCTCTCAGCAACGATGGGAACACACCATAGAGGCCATGACGCCTCAAACAACACTTTTAGACGAACGTCTTTGTTGCGTAAACCATTTACCAACATACCACCACTCATACGCTCCGACGGATCTTCTGCTTACGCACCCGAGGACAAAGCCGAGCTTTTAGCTGATAGCCTACAACTTCAGTTCGAAACCAACCACGACGTTGAAGATCCTAGTTTCTTCAGTCGTACTAACACCACAGTAGCAGACTTCCTCCAACAGCCACACGTAAATGATATCAGTAAGGTCAATCCAGCGGAAGTTTGTGAATTTATTAGAAAGATTAAACCCAACAAGTCTCCTGGTATTGATCGCATTAGTAATCGCATGCTTAAATCGCTTCCTTATACATATGTGATACTGATCACTTATCTGATTAACTTCTTAATCGATAAGTGTTATTTTCCCCCAGAGCTGGAAAACTGCCGTAGTAATTCCTATTCCAAAACCTGATAGCAATAGGGCCCTACCCCAAAATTACCGTCCAATCTCACTACTCAGTGGAGTGGTAAAATATTCGAATATACGATTCTTAAACGCCTGGATCAGCACTGCACGAACCATAACATTCTCATCCCTGAGCAATTTGGGTTCAGAACTCAACTCAGTACTTCTCACCAGCTCTTACGTGTTAACGAGCTGATCCATGATGGCTTTATCAATCGCAAATCTACAGGAATATTATTTCTGGACGTAGCCAAAGCCTTTGATAAAATTTGGCACAATGGCTTATTACTCAAGCTCATGCGACTTGAATTTTCTCCCCAGTTTATCAAAATTATTCACTCGTACCTAACTTTGCGTAATTTCAGAGTACGAGTGGGAGGGTTTTTCCAGCGATCATCCAATCAGGAGCGGGGTTCCTCAGGGCTCACTGCTCGGTCCCAGATTGTTTCTAATCTCTGTGAACGACATACCTAAGCCAGAGTTCTGCAAACTGGCCATGTTCGCAGATGACACAGCGATAATTGCACAGCACAAAACTCCAAACTCCGTCGTTGCTTTGTTAAATAATTACATTCCTCGCTTGGAAAGTTGGTTGACCACCTGGAAGATTAAAGTAAATCCTACCAAGAGTGCGTGCCTCCTGTTTACACGAAAAAAGAACATTGGTTCTATTTTTGAATGTCACCCTTTTCGGCCAACCAGTCCCTGGGTTACTGAATACAAGTACCTGGGGTTAGTTTTTGACTCCAAATTGACTTTTAAGACCCACTTTGCTAAAGTAGTTGCCAAAGCAACTGCTGCTAGCGTTAAGCTCAAGCCTAATTTCTCGAAAGAGCAGGCTAGCGATCAGACACAAGGTTCTACTCTATAAATCCATCCTTCGACCAATTCTCTTATATGGATGTCTATTTGGGCGTCCTCCTCCATCGCAAATCTCAAGAAGCTTCAAGTATTTCAAAACAAACAGGTAGCTATGATAGTCAACGCTCCGTGGTTTGTTAGAAGGAAGCAAATCCACAAAGATCTGAATATTGAACCAATTATGGACTATATCTTCAAAATTTCGAAATCTTTTCATTCAAAATGCCCTCAGATCCGCAACGAAGCGATCAGGCAAATACCTGTGTACCATCCAGGTGTGGCTAGCTCCAGGAAGAGACCCAGAGCCATCTATGATCAGCAATGGGAATCTTTCCCGGCACTGAAAAGGCGTTGTGGGATTTATTCTGCAACAGCCGATTCTACCGCTGTGGCTGTTGTCTAGTCACTTCGTTCACTTCCAGCGAATCTGAGCTGCAACGTTTGGCATTTAAATTTTAATTTACTGCAACGATGTGCAACCTAACTTAGAATATGGCTACCTGACTCTTTATTGTAATTTTTAAATTTTGTTTTCAAATTTATAAAAGGAGCATCTGCTTCTATTCTTTTATTAAACATCTTTATTTTTAAGTTTAACCTTTAATGTTTAATGTTTTTGATTAATTTAATTCTGTTAATAGCTTTCTAAATGTTTCTAGCATTGCACACTTTGCCTAGCTAAGTTTGCCGATCAACTTTTACTTTTAAAATTTTAGTCTCTGTCTTTGTAATAGTTTAAATTTTAATTTTTAACTGCTCTCTTTCACCCATTCATGTATTTACTTATTTGTGAAAATAAAAATGTATTTTTCCCAGCTTAGGCTGGGTTTTTCCCCAAGTCTGTAACATCTAGACTGATGGCGCCATCTGTTGGCGAGACAGCAAAACAACTGCTGCGTATTGATTGTATTGTATATTTATGTTTTTGTATTCTTATGTTTATTCTTTTATTCCTAAATTTTTTTTTAATTTAACTTTTATTTTAATTCTTTTTTTTTTTTTTTTGGCATCGACAACGGACCCTTAATTGTACCTATAGCTTTAGCTTTTCCGATCTCTTGCTTTAATTGTTCTCAAGCAAGAGATGTTTTTCTAATTTTTAATTGTGCTATTTTTATTTATTAATATTCTGTAATTGACGCAACTACCTTTTTTTGCTAATTTATTAACTAATTTAAGATGTGGAGGTATCGTGGTTCTTAAAACCACAAAGGAACTCCATGTAACAGGTACGCCCGTTGCCCGTTGCCCGTTCTGTCAGAAAAAAATTTTCTATTTTATTCAATACGATACTTGTTATACGATACGATACTGTTTTATTTTATTCGATACGATTAATTCTACGATTCGTAATTTAAAAACTTCCATTGAAAAATAAAAAAAATTATCGTTTGCATTGCTGGAATTGAAACAAATGCGATTGCTTCAAAATAGTTTAATTTGCAAAGTCTAAGTATAGTATATTTATTTAAAATATTGTTGAAGTTTCGAAGAAAATTAATTTGAAAAAATTAGAATATTTGCAAAAAAAAAAATATTTGATACGAATTATCAAAATGTTCTAGAAGAAATATTATTTTGTCTAAACCTTCATATCGGTAAGTTATTTTTGTAATACTGAAAAATATTTGTGTAGAAATGTTCCATGTAAAAATATCTATATGTTAATTAGAACATGCACGACATGTGTTTAATTTACTTTGATTCATTTACGTACTACATATAATATTTTTCTCGAAACGTTTGTTATTGTTTTCTTTTTGATAATGAAGAACAATCTTTATCATTATTAGTTTTAAATGAAGTGATGGCTAAATTGTTTTGGGGGAGTGTTCACAGACTTTTCTTTAGTATTGTTGTCATGTAACAAAAAGGCAAAAGTTGTGTTTTTCTGGGATTTCCAGGGACAGTGAGTCCCGCACATCCATCGTAAAAGGGTAAAAATAAATTTCAGAAAGGTAGTTGCAGAAAAGGAAAATGAAAAAATCAGAAGATTCATACAATGGAATAATTGTGGATGAGCCATAGCTTAGGAGTGAAAGGAGTAATTTAGTCAAGAAGTCTTTGCTCGATGTTGTGAGTTCGAACAGCTAGATTCAAAGAATCAGTGTCCCATTTACTCTAGAGAGGCAAGGGCAGAAAGAGGGGAAAAAGAGCAAGAGATCGCAGAGCGGACACAGAGCCTGTGGGCGCATTCTATCGGCTAGGAAAGTCGGGGGAGAAAACCATAAACGGTGGGAGCAGATGTAAACAAAAACGATCGGCGTTTAAATAATCCCATGGGATTGGTCGGAAGTCAAATTTTTAAAACGGTGAAAAAAGCAAAGAAGAAAGCAGAAAATCTCAAATGAGAGAACCCATATGGGATAATTAGGGAACGAAACGGGCATTAACGTGAACTACAGTAATGCGCGTGGTAATCTTCGAAAATGGTAATGGCTTTTTCGTTATCGTCTTGGATTAATTGAAGAGTAGGCAAGGCCGATCTGATTCCGTTTAACAGGGAAGGAAAATGTAAAGAATCATCGTGAGCGAATTGCGATAGAATTTTGAATAAGTGGAGAGCTGCGTCCGAGAGGATCGGTGCGGAGTTAAGATTGTTTCCTTTAGGAGGGGCGGGGTTATTGTTTTTTACTATCGGAGTATTATTTTTATTTGTAACAATAACCGCGAAGCTTATGTTATCAGCTATTTTACGCGTTGGAAATGGTTGAGCTCTGTTGATAGTATTAATGTTAGTCATATTGGGGTTATTACTGGGTTGCATATTAGCGATTTGTTTATTTTTCTGAAATTTGGGGCACTGGCGCCAATTCGCCGCGTGCGGACCCGAACAGTTAGCGCATTTTAAAGTGCCGTGCTCGATGTCAAGGTTGCATTCCTTGGAAGGATGGCTGCCTGCGCATTTTACACATTTAATTGGTAGATAGCAGGCTTCGCTTGAGTGCCAAAATCCTTGGCAACGGAAACATTGGGGGGTTTTCTTCCCCTGTAACTTTCAATGGAGACTTTGGTCCCAAAGAGATACCGTAGACTTCCTCTACATTGTGTTTATTGGCAATTTGTAGGTAGAAAAGAGGCATTGGCGTCCTTAATTGAGATTTAGTAAGTTGCGTGAATTTAACCACGGAGAATCCTTTGAATTTCATAGCCTCTATTAAGGGCTCGTGCTTGGTGCATGCCGGGAGTCCTCTAATTACGATTTTAATAGGTCTATCCTGCTTTAAATTATAGCATTTGAATTCCGCGGTTAGTTCTTGAGTTTACGTTTTTAGTTTGATGTGTTCTTCTTCGGAAGAAACCGTGAGTTTAAGAAAATTGTCTCTAGCGTGGACGGATCTGATTGAAGGAATTTCTTTCTTGGGGATTGACATGTTTACTATCCAATTCGCGTTCGGGCGAACGAAGAACGGCGGGATGCGTAGTTTGCGGGTCTGCTCAGTAGTAGATTTTTCGGTTAAATCATTGCTCGGAAGAGAGTCGTTAGTAGGAAGAGAGAAGGGGTTACCTGTTGGTAGAGGAGAGAGAGATCTTTAGGTTTTCTTTAGGATTTTTGCATACAAGATGCTTTGGGGGAATTTGATAGCCCTCGGCATCCAAGGGTCTTTTTTCCTTTTCCTTTCTGGGTAGGAGGTTTTTTGCTTATTTGCTTGGGAGGGAGCGGTTTCCTCGTGTAGACGAAGATGGACATGTTTGATCTTCTCATGAAGAGCGTATATGTCTTCTGGTAGCTCATTCTGAGACATACCCAGTCCTTCACAGAGTGCGAGCATTTCGGCCGTGGTCGTATCGTATTCCTTGTCTAGTTTGCTAGTGGTATCTGGATCTAACCCTTTGGGGCGGAACCAGTCTGCTAACAACTTGGCCTTAAGTTTGATTATTTTAGTGATAGTTTGAACGTGAAGGTAGAGGTATTCGTCCGAGCCCACGGGTGGGTCGGGCGGTAGTCTACAGGGCGGTTGCTCGTCATCTCCCGGGGGAGATACATCCATCGTCTCGGTGCCAGGAAGGGAAGATCCACGTTCAGACATTTTCAGAATTTCAGATAAGAGCACGAGCAATCAGCTTTGGAGCAGTCATGTAACATTTAATCTTTTTAATTGATTTCATGAAAGAATTTATTATTTCTTGCAGTTTTATCGTAGATTGAATGATAGGTTGAATCGTTAACTTCATCAATTTTCAATGGATCTTTTTTCATTGGTACCAGTAGAAAATTCATAAATAAAAATAAGAAGTTTAAGAATTCTGAAGAATTAAAAAAATTCTTAAGAAGAATTCTGAAGAATTTGTTTTTCTTTTTAAAATTTCTTCCTTTTCCAATCATCTTATTGACAAAAAATTAGAACTTTTTTTTTTTTTCTAATGCAGCTGGCAAACAGACATGGACGTCTTTGATGCCTTAAGGCAAGCGCTGCACAGACATTACTCACTTTGCATTACCCAGGGGGCGCGTGTAACTTGATGGTAAGCCACGGAGTAACAATGCCCCCGCAACGCTCTACGATCCTATTAGACCGGGACCTACGGCTTAAAGGGGATTCGAACCACTACGACACCCATGGGCAAAGCCGGGATTTGAACCCGATACCTATGGTACCGAACGCCAGAGTGCTAGCCATCAGGCCCAAAAATTAGAACTAAATAATTGTTTTCAAAACTCCAAGTGAAAAAAACTGTTAAATGGAAATCGTTATAATAATACCAGTTTCTCTACTATTCTATCATAATAGTATAAGAAAACTTTTTGAAATATTTTCACGTTTGAAACTATTCTCTTGTTTCTAATTTTTTGGACTAGATACAATTTGTTTCAAATTTAGAATCATTATGTAAACGAAAAGTATTTTCGTTTTCTAAATACTTATTACATAATAATATTCTGATTTGTCCACTATAAAAATTAATCTGATGCAGAATTGGTTTGTTTTTCAAATGATTTATCATGTTCTGTTTTTTTATATAACTGGGATAAATCCAAATGGATGCATGGAATATTATTTTTTTCCTTTTCTACATCTATAAAAAATGGCTTTTCAATTTTATACTGTGTTTCTGTTTATATTAAAACAGATTCTTATGAAATTTATTACAAAATGCAATCAAAGTGAAAGGATTGTAATTCTATCAAAATTAGATATTAAAATAATATTTAATTGATTAAGCATTATGAATAATCAAATTATGGAGTAGTTCATGAGGCTTGAATTTTATTAACTATAATTTAAAGTGCATCCCACTAAAATTTATTTGGGATTTTCAATTTATACTAATTAAAATTACAATGCAAATACGGATTCTATTATTAATGAATTTTGCTTGTGAATTAAATACATTAAAAATTCTATTATGTGTCTTTTTCAAAATAAGGTATACAAAACACATAATACACTTTAGACACATAGTACCAATATCCAGTGCATGAACTGAATTTTTATTTTGCCTAGACTCGTTATTTTTAAAAACAGAGCAATACCTTAAACGATTCCAATAAACAAAAAATTGTATGCATCTGATAAAAAAAGCCAAAGATTAAATAAACATTACTTTCTTTCTCTAGGAATAAAATTGCTAAGCATTCATTGTGGCGTGGATAAACAAATTTACTGGCGTTGATATTAACTGGATTCGGAAAAAGGAGAAAAGTCTAAATAAAGATTAGAGTTAACTGAATAATGAGATAATTTTTATTTACTGTTTTATTTATTATAATTTAAAAGTTGATTAATAAAACTCGATTTCTATGGAGCTTTTTATTTTTTTGATTTAATTTTTTAATTTATAATGATTTTAATTTTTGAAAACTAAAAAAATTAGACCTGATGGCCGAGTGATTGGCGCTCGGTGCCATTAGTTTCAGGTTCGAGTCCTGGCTGTTTTATGGTTGTTTGCAGTGGTTCTGAATCCTCCTTAAGCCGTAGGTCTCATAAGACTGTAAGAGCGTCACGGAAACCAATCAGACTTCTACCAACAGGTGATCCATCCCGACAGAAGCTGCCTCCATCCATGAGTAGATCACTCGTGGAATGTCCGTCCCGCATTGCAGGATATTGAGGATTAGTCACAACAGCTTGACAATCATATTTATTCCAAAAATGATGAAAGAATGCCTAAATGGAATATTAAGAAATTGTTTTTACTTCTACTTTTTCCATGAGACTAGATATTACAGATTCTAATTAAACGTTTATTGAACAAGATCATTTTTTAAACTCTTATTTAATTTTAATTTTGAAATAGCAAATAACAATGTTTCATAAAACGGTATGAAGATTTATATATTTTCCTATTTAAACATTTAAATAAAAAAATTTTTAATTTATATATTTCACATTTACAAATCTATGGAAACTTATTGATAGCTTTAACCAGTAACTTTAAAATTAAAATAATTTATCAATATAATAATAATATTTGAATATTAATAGAAGCATCAATAAATAAGAAATAATCTAATTTAATATTACAATTTATAAATAATGATGTTTTATATAAACCGTCGCTGTTAGTCTACAGAAAATAAACATTTTTAATTTGAAATGATTTTGATATCGTTGCAGAAATCAAGGTTTCATATTTTAAACAACTCTCTTTAAATAACATAACCTAATATAACATAATCTAATAATAATAGTAGCGTGACTCGCCTCAGTTTATATCTTCAAGCTACATGTGCCCCCTGGGCAGTGCTCAATGCTCTATGCATAACAGCGCTCGTCGGTACAGCCCACATTGGGCGACTCACAGAGACATTGTTAACGCGACGTAATAAAAAAATTTGCCAATTCTCCTATATTTTTTAGCGTACTGATGGCTAATTGGCTAGATCTCTGGCGCCACAATCTTCATTGACAAATCCTGGCGTTGGCATGGATGTTTGTGAGTGGATCAGAATGCACGTTAAACTGTAGATCCTGATCTAATTAGCCTAAAATAACCGTAGAGTGACAAACCAAATCTTTTTTTTTTTTTTTTTTTTTTTTTTTACGTTGATGTGTTACATTCTTTATATATATGTATATATCTAGGTTTAATTTAAAATTGTTTTATACCCCTATAAAAATAATCTTAACTTTCAGATCACTCAATTTCAACACTCACAGATCTTTGATACTTGAGAACATGAGAGGAACATGAAAAAATGAGAGGTATACTTTAAAAATCAATCGAACTACATTCTATAATTTAAAGAACAAAAAATATGCCAGACAAGTTAACTGTCTTCATAGAAGTAACATAGTCATAACTTCTCTTCGGCTGCTACTCATTCATTTTTAAACGCCTCGAAATTACATTTTTTTCTTACTTTTACCAATTTTTATTGAAACATTTTTCAAATTCTATCTGCCGTTATTTAAATGTATGGCCAAACCAAAATATATTCAAGTTTTATTTTTACAAATACTAGAAATGTGGGCCATTGAGGTTAAGGCAGTGAGCATTTTTTTAAAAAATAATTGAGTTTATTCTTATATTAGCTAATAATTGCATCTAATAGGGTTTCACAGGTCTTGATTGAAATTCTATACAATGATAAATTTTACTCATTGTATATTAAATTATGTAATATAAAGTTCACACATTGTATAAAAATTTATGTATTTATATATTTAAATGTATTATATTATACCATGGAATCCACTTAAAACCGTAGGTCCCGGTCTACTATGCCTTTAGAATGTAGAGCGTAGGACTGCCAATTTTACTCCATAAAAGGAAACATTTCCTGTCTCGAAATCTGCCAGTAAGCAGACGGCCTTGGCCCACCATGGGGCTGCTGAGCCACTGATGATGATGATGATGATAAGATGCCATACGGGCTTTTGCAAAATATAGCTATATTTGTTTTTAAAATGTTTATGATTATCAATTAAGCTTTATTTTACAGTGTATACTGCAGTTTTTAATCAATTGTATCTAAATTGAAATATTGGGAAAGAACAAATTAAAAACATACATGGCACACACAACGTCATATCAAATGTGTTACTATGGTATGACGCATTGAAGTTGACAAACTATTGGAAATGAGGTGAAATACATACGATAAAAGTTTTTTGCCATTTTAAATTCCACTTGAATTTCTACATTTTTTATAATATCCTGACTGATTAATGTTTATTTAAGAAATTAAAATCGAATTTGTAAGAATCTAAGTAATAAATTCTACTTATTATTTTGTTGTTCTAATGCAGCTGGCAATACAGAGACAGTTAATCTTGATGCCATATGCAGGTGCTGCACTGCTGTGACCCATTGAGCACTACCCCGTAGCTTGAATATAGCTACGAATGCGAGTAGCACTATCCCCGCAACTCTCTACGATCCTATGAAATCGGAACCTACGGTTGAAAGTGGATTCCGAACAGCTTCAAACATCCATGGCACAGCCGTGACTCGAACGCGAAACCTGTGGTACCGAGCACCAGGGCGCTGGCCACTCGGCCATCAAGCCATTAGGCCACCACAACCAGTACTTATTATATATATATATACACCTTTTACTTCAGTTTGATTTTTTTATTATTATTTTTTGCAAACTTCATAACATCACATATCATGTACACTCAATTTTTAGTTACATTCAAAAGTGTTTGAGGAATATGTAACAACTCCGGACATGTTTTCTGTATATTTCAAGAGACAAATTAAAAACACAAACCCACTTTGACCTTTATACATCTCAATCGAACTTTCGATTCATAAATGTCATCTCAATACATCTTGAAAGTTCAAAGTTGCATGTTAGAGACTTCAGATCTTTAAGAATAAAAACATTTTTTTCCTCAAATATTTCAAGACATTCTTATTTTATTTTATTTATTTTTTTTTTTCCAAATAAATCCGCCCGACATAACTATAAATTTATAATCCCGTACTGATAAAGTCTTATATTTGAAGCAATGTACTTGAAAAAGAATTGCATCTGCCCTTGCAAAGTGAAGCAAGAAGTTCAATAAGGAAAACAAATGCAGTTTTATTGTATGTTTTCTCTTGACATTTATGAGCTTCAGTTGTCGATTATTTTATGTGACACATTGTGAGTAACAGACAATGGATCAACCAAGAGCTTGTGTTGAAATTTCGTCCTGTTGTCCTTTTTACTCTAAATGTCCTACTCGAACAGAGACTAATAAACAGATAACATTAGTTCTCAAGAAAATCATGAAGATATTTTGAGACTTCTGAACCAATTTACAAAAGGAGGTTCGAAATTAATTAGTGTCATAATGACATAAATTTTTTTCTTTCAATAACTTTTTATACAACAGTTAATTTTTAAATGTTTCTCTTATTGTTGAACATTTTAAAACCATTCATGATGTTGTTCTAATGCAGCTAAAAATACAGAGACAGTTCATCTTTATGCTTTAATCAAGGGCTGCACTGCTGTTACTCATTTAGAATAACCTCTTTTTTTAGACAAATTTTAAAAAATGCATCATTTGCATTATTATAAATTGTATCCTACTATCATTTTTTCCCCCAAGCAAAATATTTTATAGAAACAAAATAAAAACATTTATTAAACTAAAACCAGAAATAAAATTTACAAGAATGAATGAATTATTTGTTCTGATATTGCTTTTTGAGTTATGAAACATCTTACTTATTATTCAGCTCTGCTCGGAAAGTGGATGTAGACTAAGAACCCAATCAACTAATAAGACCACTTTGCATAAAGCCTGTCAAGAATCTTAAACTAAAGCGTTGCAACTCGGCTAGAAAACAAAGTTCCTTTTCGTCTCGCATTAGGATCCGAAGTGTTCGTACAACGACCGCCGACTTCGTTAGCGTTTTGAGTAAAACGTTACTTCTTCAAAGGACGAACTTCAATCGGAGTCGTGAAGAGATAAAAAGAGCTCTTATACCAGGAATGAAAAATGTTTCTGCGAATATTCCAAGAAATTCGAGAAGATTGCTGCACACACAGCTCATATTCAATTCATGAATAATCAGATTTATAGGAATAGTGTATTCAAATAATTTCGTTTTCTATAAGGAAACCCTTGAAAGCTAAAACTTTCAAATATTATTTTATGAAATTTATTTCACGTTATTGTTCAATTAGGTTTTACAACATTGACAAAGATAAAAAGGAATATGTATAAGTGAAAATGTTTGCTAAATTGGCAAAACGTGCAAATTATGTAAAAATATGTAAATTAGTTAAAAGACGGTCAGGGACAGGCTCTTGGCTTTCAGATATTAATACTATTGTAGTAGAGGCACAGGGTACCATGTGTATGTATGTATTCATAGTGTAAATAAAAAGTGATGTAAATAGAAAGAGAGTATTTCATCCTGACACGACAAGCTGCTAGTATAGTAGCTAACAAATGCAATTTCAAAATAAAAATTTTATAAATGGAAAAGTGAAGTTTTGGACAAAAAAAATGCTATGTAAACAGACATTTTGATAAAAAAAAAAAAAAAAAAAGTGAAAAGTTTTTTTTTTTTTTTTTTTTTTTTTTTTTTTTAAGTGTATCATTCAAAATGTAATGAAAATGTTCTGCCAAAACTTATCTGTATATAAAACAAAAAAGTATATCACCAAATATAATTTGCTCCAGATAAAAAGAAAACTGAAATTTATTTAAGAATTCCTGTTTTTGCCCAAGAGATAGAATTCAATTGTTCTAGGGCAGAGATTCACAAACTGCAATCTATATGTGGTCCACCTCATCAGATATGAATTTTACTTTAAAATTTATATGATAATTTCACAGGCTTTAATAAAAAAGGAAACATGTTTCAGCCTGAATTTAATAAAAAAAAAGTATACATTTAAATTTTTTTAAATATTTTATTCGATGTTTCTTAATTTATTGCAAGCTAAGAAGTAAGAGTTTCTGTCAATTACCTACTGTTCCAAACTACATTTTTTCCTTCTTTCTTTCAATTTTGTTGGCTTCCCAGATATTAGTTATTGGCAAATGCTTGTTTCAAGAGTTCATTTTTTATTTTATAAGATTATTAAAAAAAAATCATGTTCACTTTTAAAATTGCACTTTATAAAATAGTTCTGATTATTGTTAGATAATGCAGTACACAAGCTTATTTAAATCAACACATGGGCTCTCGTATATTAGGTTATTATAGATATCAAGATAAATGTCGGATTTCATGTCGAAGGAATTTGCTAATTAAATTCAACAAATACTGCAATGGTGAAGGTTAATATCTGTGCATGCATACAAGAAAACACTTATTAGCTGATAGTGTTAACGTATAAGCCAGTAACTCTTACAGTGTGTGCCACAGTGGCCTGGAGAGCTGCAGCATCTTCACAGGAGCACCGTGAAATATTTTAAAAAGCTCCATAATTAATTAAACTCTGAAATTTAGGCAGATTGAACATAAAACAGAGTAAAAAGCTAAAAATTTGTGAATATGTTGATTTTTGGATGTGGTTTGGTTTTTATTTGACTCCATGTAAAATTTACCGCAGGCAATAATATTCTTGTACATGTACATGTACTTCTTGTACATGTACATGTACTTATACACACTTGTATTTGAACTTGTACATATACAAATACTGACACATTTCAATAGCATAAATACTTAAACCACATTACAATACATTAGTACTTAAAAAGGCTTTTCCAGTTATGTTAAAAATTAGTATTTAAATATTTTTTTGCCTATTATATTTCATTAACTTTTTTTTTTTTTTTTTTTTGCTTTCTTTCTTAGGTCAAGGTGAAGCCATTTATACTATTGGAATTTCTGATGCAGGGAAATTAATAGGATTAGATGATAAAGAAATGCAGGAATCGCGCAGTACATTATATCGAATGGCTGAAAAACTTGGAGCAGATATTACTAATTTAGGTGAAAGAAATGTAGATGGTAACTCAAATCAATTCAAGAAAACTGTAGCAGAGGTAATTCTGATTATTAAAAAATGTAGATTACTTCTGAATTTTGTATATATTTGTGATGTTTTTTATAACCGTTCTCCCTCCCACGCACTGCATACCACAGGCTTCAGGTTCAAATCCTGGCGGTGGTATGGATGTTTGTGAGTAGTTCGGAATCCACATTAAAATGTAGATTCCAATCTATTTAGCCTAAAGTGGGCACAAGATGACTGTAGAGTGACAAAACCAAACCTACGCACTGCAAGAGTGCCTCTTGTGGTGTTCAGAAGAAATCTTCAGTAGGCATCGAGACTCTCACCCAAGAAGTACTGCAAAAGAGGTGCTGTTAGTTACAATCTCATCCCAAGCGAAAATATAGTTAGAATAATCCTGTTTATAAGTTGGCCTACAAACTCTCATCTTGTGAGGAAGTAATATCCTGAGTATAGGTAGTATATCTTGGGCATCCAATGCAAACATGAATATCTTTATTTTCGGCTTAGAAGTGGAATCCTTCCACGAATCTTTAATTCGATGTCTTTAAATGTGTTATTATATCATGGGTTATCATGTTATTATATCATGAGAAATTAATATTTCTTCATAAATGTAAAATATGTATGGCTAAATAGTTTCCCATTTCTATAAAGAGTAGTACTAACATATAAGGCTAATTACTAACATGTTATGCGTTAAGTATTGTTTGTAGTTAATTGTGGTGTTTTTATTGTGTTTATGTGCTTGAAATAAAGCTGTGTGTTTTTAAACCTGTGCCTCAACCCAACCACACTTACATCCAGCTGCACAAATGACCGACGAGCACTACAACCTTTCATTATATGCTTAAAATGTTGATAGTTCTTAATTGAAATGTTTTTTAATTCTTACTTAGTACGAATGTTCCATAATTGTTAAATTATATAATATAAACTATTTATTTTGGTTATTTCTTTTTGAATAGATTAATCACTTTTTTTTTAATTATGTATAAAATTAACAGACGCTTTTTTGAAATTTTTTTTTTTATGTATTGTGTGTTTATATTTTCAGAAGAAATGTAATATGCACACAAGTTGTTCACTGTGTTTCCCTATATTATGAGAAATTAATATTTCTTCATGAATGTAAAATATATATGACTAAATAGTTTCACATTTCTATAAAGAGTAGTACTAACATATAAGGCCTTGTAATTCTATAGTTAACAATTCATATAATGAAACATTTATTGAAGGACTGTCATATTTTATTCTTAAAATAAAATTGAATTGAATGTGTTATTAGTGTTTTATTTGAGTATGATTACATTTGTCATTTTTTTTAAAGGTTTAATTCCATTTAGTTAAGTATTGTTATAGATATTTATATATTTCAATTAATTTGTATTTAATAGTATGTAATATATACATACATTGAGACATAATTTCCACTTCATGTGATAATTCTGAAAAGAGTGAATTAAAGGAATTCTAAGAGCATATTTTTTTTATTATGATTATAAAAAAAGTCAAAGAAGTGAGTGTGATAAATTCTCTAAAATTTCTTAATGTCATAAAGACAGCTGATACATTTTTCATTAATTATTATGTTGTTTTTGTTTTTTTGTAATAATGTACTTGTAATTTTAGAGGGGCTTGGTTCAGCGAATTATTGCCTGCTTATGTTAAGAATGGAATATTTTTAACAATTAAGAAAATCCTTTTAGCAGTTTTACACAAGTCCTTCTGGAAATCATTTCTAAATTGTGCAATTATAAACCTGTAAACTTTAAATGCATGGTATATAAACAGGTGTTTATTATAAAAAAGAAACATTTTTAGTCTATGATGATGCATAATAATAATGAAGTGACTGTATAAAAAATGAAAATTTCAAATGTGTCTTGTGAACTAATGTAAAAGTTGTAGTTTCTTCTGGAATTGTATGAGATGGCATTTAAAAGAATTTTTCTTTGTAGATTCTGAAACTGTCTTGCAGTAGAAAGAAATACATAAATAACATAGTAAAGAGTATATAAAAAATATTATATACACATCGTATGCTTTATTCTGAAAAATAAAATTGCTTTTCATGTAAAATCATGCTGACACATTGGCAGGTTTGTCTTGAATTGCAAAATCCTTATAAGTCTTGTATAATTAAATAAAATATATTGTAAAGACAAATTTTACATTTTCTACTTCAATTGAAAATCATTGCTGGTAAGAAATTTTTCATTAGTAACAAAGGACTTTAGTTACATATTCCACCGATAGAGTACCATAAACAATTTAAATTAAGGTACCGTACTCATGATATAATATTAGCATATTGCAGGTGTTAGCATTATGCACTTCATTTAAATTTTAAAACTACTTTTCATTTGTCATTTATGCATATTTGGATGCCACAAACATCATGTTCACACTAGATAATTATGATTCATCATTGAATAAATATTTTCCTTTAACATGATTTTTTCTGAAAGTAACGTCATGTGACAAATTATTATTAAATTATTTTAATTTATATGACATGTATTGGAATATTTTATTTACTAATATGAATGGGATAAAAACATGAATTAATAATTCTTATAATGTGGCTTTATTGTTGTTGTTTTTCACTTTTTTTTTTTAATCAGGAATTTCATATTGAAATATGTTCTCTATTTTTAAAAGCAAAGTCTAATGAGTTTACTTTTAAAAATTGTGAAAATTCTCTAAACCCTTTGATTTTATTCAAGAATTAAATTGCAGTTAAACATTTTAGTAATTTCTTTGCTTGTTAAAAATATTATCAAGCTATTAGTTCAAGATATGAATTAAATTAAAAAATTTTAGATAAATAAACATCATAAATACATGATTATGCTTTTAATTTACTGTGTTTCTTAAAGGTACTCGGAAAAAAAGTTTTAATTTAATAAAATTGTTTGTAAAGGTAGAAAAAAAGATTTCTAAATCATATATCTATAGTATTATAAACCTAAATTTTTTTTTTTCCCCTGAAATTTATATTTCAAGTATGAGTTTGTTTATAAATTGATTTCTTAATTTTTTTTTATACAGTTCTTAGTCAGGAAGATTCCAGATAATCAACCATCTGTAGAACTAAGCATAGCGGTTCTGGGAAATTCTGATGTTGGCAAAAGTACACTGTTAGGAGTCCTCACTCAAGGTGAAAGAGATAATGGGCATGGAAGTGCTCGACTTAATTTATTTCGTCATTTGCATGAAATACAAAGTGGAAGAACAAGTAGCATAAGCCATGAAATACTGGGGTTTGATTCTCAAGGTAGTGCAATGACTTATAGTACATGTAGAACTGCTGAAGAAATTTGTGATAGTTCAAAGAAGTTAATTACATTCATAGATCTTGCTGGTCATAGAAAATACTTAAAAACTACCGTATTTGGGCTAACAGGTATGTGTTAAAATTCATTTCTCCTTCATATTTAATAGAAATGACTAGAAACATCAAATTTTTTTCTAAGTTTAGTTTGAACTTTTTAATGTTATTACTGACTTCTTAATTACAATTATCAAACTATTTCCTTGTCTCTTTATTAAAAATGTAAGTAATATTTACTTTTATAATTAAAAATAGTCTGCAGCATTATTACTTAATATATGTGTTAATTTTTAGGTCATTCACCTCATTTTGCAGTGCTTGTTATAAGTGCTGTTTGTGGGCTTTCTGGAATCACGAAGGAGCATCTTGGTCTTGCTATGCTTGTTGATATTCCTATTGTTGTAGTAATAAATAAAATTGATATAGCTAGTCCTGCACTCTTAAATGCAACTTTACTGCAATTGCAAGAGTTGCTTCAAACAACCGGATATAAAAAGGTCAGTTGAAATAATTTCATAAATTTTTATTAATAAAATATGTACTGGTATAACCCATGATTAAAACACATAACATTTCGGATAAATATCATTTTTATAATTAGATGATATGAAATCTATTTAGAAGAGTCGCTGTTAAAAGGGTTGGAAGAACATCACATTGTTCTTGACAAATGAACAAATAATTTAGTGACTTGGCTATATATGTACAATAAGTTTGAAATTATGATTTTTTTAAATATCTGAAAAGTTCATTATTTCAGTTAAAAGAAGAAATTGCTATTATTTATAAGACTTGCTTGTCTTGCTTAATTTTTCTTGTCAATATATTTAAGCATTGTTTTGTAACAACATGGTTAAAAGTTACATAATAAAGGTTTATAATAATTTTCTACTATAATTATTAAAAATTTCTCCATTTGAGTTTTAAGTAGTATATTATTTCATCCATCTTTTTTGAATAACAGATGGTTGTAAATTTCTGCTTTATGTCGGGGCCAGCGAGACACGGTGAATGAACAATCTCGCCGGCCCCGTATATATCCGATTTAGAACCGAGGCTTCTGGGGAGAGGAATTGTGCACCATGAAACAACAATGAAACCACCAGGCGGCGCTATCGGTTCTTAGGGAAAGGGAATTTTCCTTCACCTTGTAGAGAAGATTGTCCACTGGATGCGTTGATGCGGTCACTTTTTTTAATTACTGTAGCGTGCTGTGTTTCGACGTAAACATAATTCTAACGCATTTCTACTAAAGGTAAGAATTTTGTGTTTGTAGGCTATACTGCTGTTTCTGCAGTTATACATATGCTTATTTATTAACTACATTGTTTTCATCCTTTTTACTAATATTAAACTTAGTTATTAAATTTATGAATGCACAATCATTCGGAGTAAGTACCACCACCAGTAAGGTTGGTTTGGTTCGTTGCTTTACGGTTATCTTGTGCACACTTTAGGCTAAATAGACCGGGACCTACAGTGTAACGTGGATTCCGAACCCCCAACAAACATCATGCCACCGCCAGGACTCGAACCTGAAGCCTTCGGTACCAACGGCCAGAGCGATAGCCAGTTGGCCACCAGGCCGCCAAGTAAGGTTGGAGATCAGAAATGTGTCCTATTGATAGTTCCAAAAACAAAAGAAAATATATTCTGAAGTTAGCGCATGAAACTTCACCTGGAGGTTATTTAACAGTTAAAAGAACAAAAGATTGGATTGGTTATCCTTTTTGGTAGGAGATAACGCCCAGAGATCTAAAACTACTCTGTGAATCGTATCACGACAGCCAATTATTAAAAATATTTATAAGAAATGATGGATCGTAACTTTGAACATCCATTTCAAATATCTTGGGACCAATAGAACCAAAGTCATCCCACGTACGCTCTATGTGCAATCGATTAGCACAGAGCTGGTCAGAAGAAATAACCTATTAAGTGGGCAGTAAGAATCAAGTTGATTACATTGATTTGGAAAATCACTCCTGTGTGGAAAAGAGAATAAATAAACTGTTACAGATAATTACAATCATTATTCCCAACTCAACTCAAAAGAACTTTTCTAAATTTTTCAGAGTTATTCAGTGTTTTTTAAAGTAAAAATTAAGCGCATCTGAAATCATACTTTAACTCAGTATTGTAAGAAAACAGCAACAAATTTATGAAATTCTAGAATTACTAAAAACAAAAGTTGGAAAACAAATAGAAGAACGCCTGGAAAGAGATTTAAATTTAAGTAAGCCTTCAATGACAGAAATGCTTACCAAATCGTTTGTGTTACAAAGGACGGCATGATTCGATTATGTTGCGATTATCGGACTCAATGCAGAAAGTATCACTTCATCAATCAATGTTTGAACAACTTTACTGCAAAGCATGCATACCAAAATATTTGTTTGATATCATGAAATTTCATTGAAAGAAAATAGTCTAGAATTGACCAATTTCTTCTTGTCCAATGCTCAGTATCAATGAAAAGTTATGCTTTTCGAATTGTATGGAGCTCATAGAACATTTCAATGGATCATGAATAAGATTTTACGACTTTATAGCGAGTTTGCTGAACGTTTCGAGGACATATTTTCTTTAAATTGGCAAGATCATCTAAAGCATATACAAGAAATTGTGGAAACTTTAAAAGAATTTTATTTCTCAGTTAGTTTAAGTAAATGCACTTTTCGCATCAAGGTGACCACTCTCCAGACAAAGTAAAATTCCTTTCTAGGCGATATTTAGAAAAGTTCCAGATCGTTCGCATACAACCGGACACCATATAAGCTATTTTAAAGACCATACGAATAAGAAAATTATGCATCAGTTATTAATAACTATGGGAACTAATTACTATGGGAAGGTATAAAATGATTATACACATAAATCTTGTTCAATCTACCAAGGCTCACTATATACTACATCAGGCTTAATTAGCAAGTTAAATTTTTTTTTTCTTTCTAATGCAGCTGGCAAACACAGACAGCTTGGTCTTTGGATGCTTTAAGGCAAGTGCTGCACAGACGTACTCACTTTGCATTACCCAGGGGGCGCGTATAACTTTGAAGATAAGCCACGGACGCGGAGTAACAATGCCCCCGCAACGCTCTACGATCCTATTAGGACCGGGATCTACTTTTAAAGTGGATCCCGAACCACTACAAACAACCATGGCACCGCCGGGACTCGAACCAGAAACCTGTAGTACCGAGCGCTAGCCACTCGGCCATTCAGGCCCTTAGCAAGTTAAATAAATGCATCGATTGGTAGAAGGCGAAAGTTACAATCTAATAATAGCGTCAAATAATGATTCTAATTAGAGATCCTTTTCTTCTATAGAATTTAATTTCCCATAATTATAACCCATATATATCTAGTTGGCAGTGGTTCGACAAAAAATGGGTCAAGAGAAGGTCATATAACCGAAATTGTAGGATGTTAAACTTTCAAATTACGAACAAAATTATATTTTGCAACAAATCAATTGAAGAAATAACTAAAATTATAGTAACAGAATTATTAGTAAAAGACTATTACATCATTTTTAACCATGGAGGAAAAAGACATATGCGTTTAGTCAGACCCTCCCTCCGACTTATGAAATCGTTTGAGGTTGAGGATGTTGTATAATGTATTCAACTACAATATGTTCCTTAGGAAAGCATGAAAAATTAAGGGTAAATTTTTAAGAAAAGTAAGTTTAAATTATGATGAAAAATGGATAAACATTTGTCAACCTACGATACTTTATTCCATAAAAATTTTTAATGCTAGAACTAAATTACCAAGATATAGCATAATGTGGAAATTCTAAATTTAAATTTGATAATACACAACAAATAAAATATTATACAAATAATTTCAACCACATTATGTAAATGAAACAATCCAGTCAGCAAAACCTTAGAAATCTTCACAATCTTTTTCCTACATTAATATTATATTCACTATTGTCTCATCTTTCTCAATGATATAACGTCAGCTTAATAAGTAACATCTAGATTTACTATAACTTTTTAAAATGTTGTGAACATTTAAGAAAAATACATATATTTTAAATTAAATAAAAATAACGCACAATACTAATTTCTTTAAAATTATATTTGTGTATATAGCAAAATTTTACGTTTTTAAATTCGCATCCTATATGGAATTGCTTTTATAGCAAAAAGAACTCCAAGTTATAGCATAATTGTATTATTTTTATATCTGTGAGAAATACATCCCTCCACATACATCCCCAAATAGCTTATTTTAAATTTCTTCAAGCAAAATTTGAAATCCTTTATTATTTAATGTTTTCTTACAGAACACGAACCTTTATTGATTACGATGTAATTTCCAATTTTTTTCGAATTGGGGAATAATGTACACAATTAAAATTTTTACTTTCATTGTAGTTAATTTGCTTGAAACTCATCAATAGAAATTGCTTTAAAATAGTGTATCCCTCTTTCATATTGATCTTCATAAAATATTAGAAATTAACTTCATTAAAAGAAAATCTTAGGCTAAAACTTTTTACACAAATGAGACTTAATAAATATTGAACTTCAAAATACTTTTATACTGGATTTACGGAATTTTCTGTTATGAAAAAATATTTTTAAAAGGAAAGAAACCGAGTTTAACAAAATGATTTACATAATAGGCACATTTTAAATGAGTGATATTTCTATTTATATATAATATATATATATATTATTTAAGTATTAAATATATGGGAAAAGTCGTTTAAATTATTAGAATATTTTAACAAAATAAGTTGAAGTGGTGAAACATGTATGTTCAAGGTAAGGAACCTTGCTTTATTAATCACTTGCTAAGAGACAATCACATCTGTAGTATTTTTCTAATTTTTATTTGAAAAAATACACATATCTAATTTTATAAAAACAATTTAATATTTGTTTACAAAGAAATGCTTACATCAGTTTAAATAACCACTTTCAACAATTTATGTAATATATTATTTGTATGCCTCTTATAATATACAAGTTCAACAGTTGATGCACCGAAGAACTTGAGGCACATCAGGCACTACAACCTGATCAATTTAATTGTAAATATGTACATTTAGTTGCTTTTTACAGAGAAAAATGAACAATACTTAAAATAATAATTTATACATCTTTTGTGCACAGCACATAAAATGAGGTGTTCTAGGAAAATGTTTATGCTGGAAATGATGAGATAGCCAATGGCATGTATTTACAAAACAGGACATCAGTCACTTTACTTATGGTTTTTAAACAAAATTTATATTCGAACTTAAAAAGGATATGTAAATGCAGATGTTACAAAATGTAAGTAGGAATGATTCTTTGTTGGATTCAGAAAAATAAAAGAAAAATCCCACTAATAGAGAACTATTATATTACAGGTTTATACCAAGAATCGATTTATTGCTTTAAACATTTCATTGTCAAAAAATCCACAACTTAAGACTAGATAAATACACACACACATAAGAGCACATTGAACATTACAAAATAAAAAATAAAACACGAAATTAACAAATCAGATTACTGTAATTAAACATCGAACAAATTTTTTTTTTTTTATGTTTGACAATAAGTATTACACTTCTGAGCACATAAAAAAAAAATTAACTTTTGAGCAAAGCACAGTTCGGTCACTTTTCAGCTATAACATTTAATTTTTCCCCATTGTAATATATATGTAAATATAAATAGAACTGTGAAATGGAAGACAAGATAGTACTAATTCAAAAATCATAAATCAAATTTTTTTAAAAATGAATTATCAGGAACAATCTACTAAAAGTTCTGTACAATTCTTAATATTTTTGGTGTCATGGGATTGCAATATCGGAAGATTTTACTTATAATGTGAAGCCCTTCACTTAATCATATACACAAGTTTTGTCAATAGATCATAGAAAATTTAAAGTAAATATTTTATAGATAATTAATGACAAGATATTTATATACTATTAAATTAAAATAGTATTAATAGTTCTTAGTAGTAAACAATAACTAAGAAATATACAGGTTAAAGAATATCAAAATCTGTAATAATTGCAATTTTATAAATCCAAGGTATTATAACAACTAGTAAAACAAAATCAATATAATTAAATAAGCAGAGAAAATGTTTACCAAAACTAAATAAAATGTGTATATATGAATCATAATTCATTAAATAAATTGTTTCCAATAAAATATATGAAAAATAAAGTTAATTCAAGAGTTTAAGTGATTAGCAGAACTCCAAATAGTGAACTTTTTAGTTCTGGAGTTAAGTGGATGTTTGTATTAGTAATTATCAATTTATTATTGTTAGACCTACTCTATTTTACTGGGTTCCTTTTTCATTCAATAAAATTGTCTATGTATATAACACAAATTACATTCTCACTGATTCATTATTTACTCAAACAAAAGGAAATTAGAAGTTTTAAAACTTCAGAAAGGGAGTTCAATATCAAGCAGTCAATTTAATACTCTTCGTATAGCATATTCTCTATCTACAATTTAAAAAATACATTCTTAATTCCAAAAATCAAAAAAGTATTTTTTTTTGTAAATGAAATTATTATAAAAGTTATAATAATGATCTAATTATCCTCAACACAAACATCAAAAGTTAACCAAAGAAACAATACCTATATTTTATAAATAACAAAAAGAGTAATCAATTTTAATAGGGAAACTACTTATTTTTATGAAATATCTTTCTTTTTTGGTGCAGAAGTTTCAAAATTTGATTTTTAAACCTAATTTAGTAGTATATATCTTAAATTATTATTGAAATTTTTCCCCTTGCCATTTCAAATAAAGCATGGAAATCTTAATGGTTGAAGCTTCTTCAAATATTTGGTCTTTTGTGAATTTAACATTTAATTGAAAAATTTACATATTTCTAGTATGCAAACAAATATATAATTTAAAAATGGAATGTAAGATACGAAGAAGTTTGCATACAATTAAATATCACTAATATTTAAGGTTTTAGCATTGATAATGCATGACTCAAAGACTCATGAGTCAAAGAAAAAGAAATTCTTAAAAATAAAATCAAAAGTCTAATTCACCAATGTATTGTAACAAGTGGCAGGAACTATCAATACTAATTAGCCTATCATCCAATTAGAGGTTTTATAATTTAGTTATTTTATTAAATATATGGTTTATAAAATTTAATAAAATATGTTTTGAAATTTCTATGTTATAAAAGTTATGGAGCTAACAAAGGAAAAAAAAAAAAAAAAAGCAATACCATATAGCTTGGATCGTCGATAACCATAAATTATTTTTCAAATCAGTAAGCAATAATGGTAATGCTTATACAATCCCTACAAAGTTATTTTAAACTTTTGATCTTATAATTGTAAATAGACACTAAATAGATAAAATAGAACAAGTAACATTCTTCGATTTAAGCATATTATAGTTTGTATAAAAATAAATGTTTTAGAATTTGTCAATTTTTGTAAGATTTTTTTTTTTTTGGTGATTTAATTTAATTAGTTCAATTTAAATTACTTGTTTTAAATTTAAAAAATAATTTTAGCAAAATGTTTTTAATATTACAATAGGTAGCTAATTTAACTGGAAATATATTTTTCAATCAAAATGCAAAAAAAAAAATTTATTACATAAATATAGATTATTTTGAGAAAGTAATAATTGAAAATTTTAAAACTATTAAGTAAAAAAAATAATATATGCGAACTTATTTGGTTAGTTAAAACATGAAAATAAACAAACATGTTACAACACAAAGATATAATTATTTAGTATCCAAGTATAGTTAAATAATTCGAATTATTAAATGTTCACCAAAAAAAAAAAAAAATAATAAGAAGAAAAGAAAGGGGGAAAATATATATATAAAAAAATTCTAAAATTTGTATATTTTTTCCTCCAAAGCAATATGGACATTTAAGCATTGTTAAAAGTGGAGTCAAGGGTAGAAGGCAACTATATCATATCACTATTATTTTATATTCCAGCCAGTAGTAATAATTTATACATTATAAGAAAACTTTTGATTTCTTTACAAGGCAAGAAGATGCATTTTTTATTGAATGTATTTAAATCAGAAACCCACATTCTTTACATTAATGTGCTTTAATTATTTTAAGGTACTCCAGTAACTTTTGAATATTTAATGAAATAAGATAATACTTTGAATAGTCACTGTTCTTAATTCATTAACATGCATGATTATCAAATGAGAATTGAGTCTCTACCATAAAATTTTAAATGTTTTTAATTTGCATTCTTGATTACCTGTAAGGTGGAAGTGTTTTGATGCAAAATTGAATTGTGGCGAGTTTACAGAGGCAATCATTTATTACTCCCCCAACAAGCATATATTACTTTATTCAGTAATGTGAAAAGCAGGAATTAATTCAGAAAGCAAGCAGATTATAAGCTGTTTCAAATTAAAATATAGACACCCATAGTCTTAAATTCTGTTCCAATGCTTTAAATGGAATTTTGAAACAGCTTAATGTATTAACAATATTACTTGTAGAGAAGATTTCATAAAAAAATATATTTGTGTTATTTTGAAATACAAAACCGATTTAAAATAGTTACAAAAACTTTTATTTCTAATGGTCTGAATAATTTTTAACCGAGGGAGGAGGAGGGGAATTTAAGCATTAAAAGGCTATATATGTTTCAAAAGATTAAAGAGAAAATTAAATGATAAAATGTCAAATTATATCCTTTTCTTGCTAGTTGTAAATAAATAAAATCGTAGACAATTAAGAATATATTATATGAAAAATTTTTTTCACAAAAATTCACTGCAAATGTGCTTATGTTATATTCTTTATTTCAGAACATTGACTAATGCAACATTATAAAATGTTTTTATTTTAATACGATGGAGGGAAAGGGAGTTAAGAATAAAAATGTATTTAAAATTTTTGTTCTTAACTGTAGTAAAATGATTGATTAATTGATAGAATTTATAATAAAATGAAAACTAATTTTTTTCACCCATAGTAAGGACGTTTAGGCACAAAAATGCATCAATTGTAATAGACTGCAAGCTAACTGGCTAGATAAAATGGAATAAATTTAATTTTTGTGCTTAAAAATCCCAGAGGGAAACATTTACAAATGATTTAATACTTTTTAAAAATATCAGTAATTCTATGGTGGACAGTCTGTACACCTATTTTAAATCAAATGACCCTGAAATGTGTTTTCACTCATAACACATGACAGGAAAAATTAAATATGACAATGATCTCATTCTTTAGACTTTGATTATTAAAAATTTATTACATAGCATAATGGAAATATTTAAAATGCATTGTTTTCAGTTATTTATGAGCTAGACACAAAAGCCACAATTCAATAATGATTGTTTACTTTAATTGATTATCTAAATAAATATAGCAATATATAAGAAACTACTGCATTGAATTAAAAAAATAAGTTCATGCAGAATCCTCTTTTGAAATCACCGGTTTTCAAATAAAAAGAAACATTACATCAAAATATTCATAAATGCTAATAAATTTATTAAATATTTAACAATATATAACAAAATAAATTAAATTTCACACAAAACAGTTTACAATTTTTTTTTTTTTTAATTTTATCCAATGTATTTTTTAGGAAATACTTTAAAACAATATCTTGCTCTTCAAGATAAATATATTCACTACAAATAAAAAAAGTATTCCTTCAATAGAAATTAATGTTTCAGCTATACAGCATCGAAAAATATATTTGAACATATATTTTTATTACTTATTTCATTAAGACCATAGTAACATTCAACTAGGCAATTAAGTAGTATAAATCAACACATACAAATATAAAACTATCAGTAAACTGAAAGTTTTAAATAAAATAAGTAATCGAAATAACATTGCTATACCATTATTGAGGTAAGAATGAATACAAATAACAAATAAAATATACAAGACTTCTACATATATAAACTATTACAAAAATAGATATTGTTTTTAAATACTAAAAAGGAGCTTAAAATATAAGATAACTTATTAATTAATTTAAAAGCTCAAATATAATCAATAATCATGAAAAGTAACTTTCCATAAGGATGAAACTATAGTCTATTGTCGTTTTGTTTCTATTAAAGAGACAGAAAAAAATCTCTACATTAACTATTAATTTTTTTAAATATTAAAACATGATTTTTACATTTTCAAAACTACAAACAACATATCTTGGTTACGATGTTTACTTATACATTTTAGTCATACAAGATTTACATTATTTCAAAATAGCAATCAATACGAAACAACTAAAATGCTATCATAACGATAATTAACCCAAGAACACTATATATTGCCTCTCTCATTATTAAAACACAACTTTTTTTAGTGAATTAGCTTCCCCTCTTCCAATAACGGAGTGGAAAGACAAAATTTAAGAATTTTCAACAGGTTTTTTTAGCAGGAAAACACATTCTGTTCAAGAAAAATTTATATATCCCGAAATATACATTCAAATTTAATAAGAAGTAGCATATATAAATTTGATAAAGAAGTGATTGCACTATGAGCTCAAAGAATGATTTTAAAACAAAATGAATAACATTTTTAAGAAAAGCAACCTACAAATTGCATGTTTAAAATTTATTTGAAATGTGATAACACATTTTTTCAACTGCAAACCTGGATATTTAATTTTCTCATGATAGCTACAACTGACATCTCTAATTTGTTTCATTAAAGAGACCAAGGCACATTACTGTATATGAAATAATTTTAATACTTCAGATATAATCTTGGCAGCAGCAATTTATAGTTTTGAGAGTATTATACTAAATAGTCATTTCTAAGAGTAACATGAAAAATACAATAATGGGTCACACTATACCATAATGGATATTGTATGTATTGCTCACTTGATAATGATCTGTCATCCACTATAAGAAGGCACTGACTGACACAGAAGATAATTATCCACATATTGCATCAAGAGTGTTGACAATGTATTATGACACAATGTAATTAAAAACATATAGAAAAAAGCAAATTAAAAAACATTATTGAAAGTTATACACCATTAAAATATTGCTCTTACTTCAGACAGATTCTAGAAAAGGATAGGAGTGCACTTTAGCCTGCTTACAAGTATAATCAGAGGTTAAATAACTTAAACACCTAATATATATTTTGTAGGATAAAAAAGTTTGTAAGTATTTTTTTAATTCACCACCTGCACTATATCCTATTTAATTTTAATACTCCAGTGTAAACAAAGTATTCATATATACTGACTTCAAAAGTCAATCACAATTGAAAATCGATATTTCAAAGAATAACGGAGAAAAGAAAAGCAAAAATTAATGTTTTCCATAAAAAATGTTCCACATGCTACTCAATTGCAATTACTGCAGCTATAGCAAATTTTACACAGCATTGACATATTTCACATGCTAGTGGCAGTTATAAGCGTTTTATATCAGGTAGAGTTAACATTCTTAGGTGTGCTTACAGGAGCGAACCAGTGACCTTGGATAGCCCCATAACCGATAACTGAATGGTTTATTTAGACCATGCATAACAGAAGAAACTGAGCACTAATTCTTACTGAATACAAAGGATCTTTCACTCTCACTGATATGGAGTGGTGTTCAATCCAGTATAAAATACCTTTTGTTTAAATAAAACCTCAGTGATCATCTCAAACATTCATCCTTTGTGATTGCCACATGCTCATTATTTAATGAAATATTTATTTTTTTTCAAATGTGAATCAACTAGTATTTATTTCCATGTATTCAACCTATAATAGCTACTAAGCCAAACTTAGAAATGTCATGATAACAAATGTTTCATAAGAATTATTTTTTTTCCAATTTACAAAGAAATTTCTTTTAGTCTCTTATTATTAGATGTATCACAAATGCATTATTATTGGCTTTTCGGTGCAATAACAACCATATTTCCCAATAAGTATAACCTTCTATGCAGTTTATAAGTTAAATACAATGAATGAGCTTTTTTTAAAATGTTTTGTTTCTTGTTGAAAGATGAAAAACAAATTTAAGGTAATTTATTTTTGCTTGTCATATTGAACTTTTAATAACTAATCATATTAGATTCTTTTAAGTTGCAGTTTTCAATGTTATAAATAAAAATATATTTTCAGAGTTAAAAAAGATACAATATAAAGATTTAGTTAATAAAAATTATGATATCCCTATTTTTTTTAATACTTTAACAAGAGGGGGGGGGAATAATGCTATGATTTTTTTTGAATAAAATATAATAAATATAAACATTAAAAATGATATATTATTTAATTTTAAATGATGAAATGAAAACAGCTGAAAAATTTGCAGAAATACATAGGGAAAAATCAGAGAAGTATTGTTTTAGCACAAAGGTACATTAACATTTTACTAAAAAAAATAAAAAAATTTTTAGGAACATATTCACAGTAGTGAAAAAAGTCCCATCAAATCTTATACTGCACTTGGTATAATTTATTTTTATTAGTATTGACCTAATTAATATAAAGATAAAAATTTGAAGTTTCTAAAAGATATTTAAATAAAAAAATTTTAAAGTCAAAACAAATAAGAGACTAACTATATTGAATATTCTATAAGATAAAAAATAATTCTGTCGATAGACAGAATACTAATATTTTGAGTGCAAGGATTTGATAAAAGAATTAGTTTTTGTGTTGCTTACTAACAATTTTATATTTCCAACAGGTGGATTAATTTCCTACTGTTTTAAAATTGGTAAGTTTTTAATTATATTGATCTCAAGTATAGTAAAAAGTTTAATTGATAATTGGCATTTCTCTAAGGTCAGATGTAACACAAAAACCCGAAGACTTGTACTTATGAAGGCTGAGATATAGTACCTGAAATAACACAGAGTAGATAAATTGATTGAACAAATATGCATCCATAGTTTAGACATCCAATTTAAATGTAATTAAATAACCAATATGCAGCTAACTACATGGCTTTTAAACTTTAAATTTAGAGAAAATCAAATGTGTATTTTTGACAATCTTGATGAATATTTATCCTTACTATTGAATTATATCATTAATTGTACAACTTTAATATTTTTAAAAATATATTATCCCAACTAATCTGATAATAGGATTAATACAGAGCAATGTTCTGCATGAGAAAGATCAATTTCAAGCATTAATAACAATTGATTATAATGACTTAATATATCTCATAGTAATAAAGTGTTAATAAAAACCTTTTGACTATTTGTAATTTAAGAATGTATTGCACAATTGAAAACACATACTGATTTATATAGAAAGTTATTTAAATGAGAATAAAATTACTACCAGTGCATTTTTCAAAACTTTTAAACAGGTATATCATATTTATTAAACTTTTAAATAAAAATATTAGGTATCACAAGCTACTCAAAATAATTTGTTTTTGAATCATTGTTTTAAATTACAACCATGATGATTTTCTTACACAATTCAATCTAAAACAAAAAGGTCAAATGACCCATTTATTAATTATAAACTTAGTATTAAAAGACTAACCATATAAAGTTAGTATTGAATATAAAAACTTTACAATACATTATTATTGGTAGGTTAAGCTTCTACCATTTAATTGTTTACTTTTTAATGATAACACAGATAGTAGCATTTTTAGACAGAAAAATTTAAACAGGGTGCTAATTAATAAACAAAAAAAAAATTATGAATATACTGATAAATAACCAAAGATAGTATCACAAGAAGGAATTAAAGCAATAAAATTGTATGCTAATCAAGTAAAATTCAAAGGCTATCATTTGTTATTCAAATTATAGCATATCTTTATTCAAGCATTCAACATTTTTACAAAAAAATATTATCTTTCTACAATGATTAACTTTGAAAATAAAATTCCTTGAAGTATATATATGTATATGTATATATATACATATTGTTCAGTCTTATCTTTAAACATATAAGGTAGATAACATAAGCCACACTTTCAATAACTGTTATTGTAAATATATACTAATATCTATATATAAATACTATTTATTTCAGTTTTAAAAATATTTCAATATCTTTAAATGATTTAAAAGAAAAATTTCAGAATAAACAGTGAAATCCCATTGAACAGTAAATGTGTTACTATGTAAATATGTATCAATATATACATATCTATTAAATAATTAATAATACCAAACTAAAAATAAATCATTTGTGTCTTTTGTCAGGTAAAGATACTAGAACTCCTGGTTAGAATTCTTCTCATAAGTCCTAAAAAATTAAACTCTATACCGGAAAACTAAGCTATAAGATATGCCAAAAATGATCATGTTTTTTTTTTAAATCAAACCTCAGATTTTTCATATACAATTTTAATTCATATCCAAATTAAAATTTACTTATAATATATTTCAGTTGACTAATATATTAAAATTTTCATTTATCACTTTAATATAAAAAGTTAAAATATATCATAAAAATGCTATATATATATATATATATATATATATATATATATATATATATTTGTATTTTACAATTACTTATTTATGAAACAAAAAAATTCTATCACCAAATATCCTAGTCAAACTGAAAACAATAAACCTCTACATTATATAATTACTGTTTTAAAAAATGTAAGAAAATTCATCTGCAAATGAGAAGCCTGCAATTTGAAGCATTTTTTATAAACAAGAATACCCGTGTTTCATCTTTTGATGCACATTGCAACTCCAGATAATTTTAACAAATATCATACACTTGTAACAAAAATCTTAAAACTCTACATTATGATTTAATGAAGCCATATAATTTCAAAGCTAGTGTAGGTCCAAACCTTAAAAAAAAAAATTGTAATTTTAATTGGATTTGAACCACTTTAATTTTATAAAAATTCTCAGACAATAGATGTATTTAATCCTGGTATTTAAATAGAAAATTATAATTAAAAGTGAGTTTTATAATTCAAAGAAATCCACCAGACAACCACAAATAAATAATTTGTTAATGTAAGAGGAAGTCATTATTTTAAGAGTATAAATTTTAAAAAAGCACACCAATATGAAATACATATAGTTGTAATATTGATCTTATTTAATTCATAAAAATAAAAGTATGCATATCATAGTCCAAAACTAATCATTTTTTGTTTGTCAGTATAATTATATAGTTGACAGCAGTATCACAGATTAAGATAAAATTGATGAAAATAATTACTTAAAAATAGAAACAACGAGAAAAAAAAATGAAAACAAAATGCTATAATTTTTTAATTTTTTCTAAAATTACCCAAACTAATTATGTTTATTTCATGATATTGAAACTTTTATAATAATAATAATAATATAGAAAATAGCATTTGATATAATAAATACATAACATTACAACTAAACTACTGCAGTAATAAAAACAAATGATGCAGAAACAAAATTAGTAAAGATTTTAAAACATAAAATTCTAACTGTTCATAAAACATTTTGCACAAAAGAACATAAAGAATAAAATTACACACTAAAATAAATCATAACAAACATAAAATGACTGAATGAACTAATTAAAATTTCATAGTTCAATTTCATTTTTCAACATGATCACATCCTTACATATCCCTCTTCCCTTAGAGTTTGCACGTGACTAGAAGATCTCAGCAGCAATTTAAAAATTTTAAATGAGGGAGCTAAAGATATAAAGTATGCATTTATCAAAAATACCATGTGAATGATAAATATTTTTGACATTTGCAATGAAATGAAATTGTAAAAAGATATATAAAAAGAAATTTTTATACAAATTTCATATCTACTTTAATATATTACAAAATAAGAAAGAAGTACTTCATACTGATATTAATTTTGTAAAAATTTAAATGCAATATGGTAAATTCCATGATAATCCTTGTTCAGATCAACAAGTTATATACTCAAGATTAAGATATAATTTATATCATGAAGTAGATTAAATAATAAAAAAGCTGGATAATGGTAAGTCACACAACATATAAATTCACCGAACAATTAATATATATCTAAATGGTAAAAATTTTACTATTCTTGTTATATAATCATGTAACACTTATCTATGGCATTTATATATTTAAACTAGAAAATATTAAAATCAAATATGTAAATCGCTTTTTTAATAAAAATTTTTTTTTGCTCAACAATATTATATACATACCAGGAAAATATTTAGCTGTAAATTCATTTATTAAATAGTATATCAAAAAATTACTTATAGAAAAATAAACCATGAATGTACCTGAACATCTGATTATATGGAATTGACATTGCAGTTCGCAAATAAAACTGAACTATTTTGCCATTATTTATAAACTTTGCCAAATTTATATATATAACTAAATTGAATAAATAAAAAAACATGAAGTTTTTTTGATAAGGTATTTTTATATGATTTGCTTATTACAGGGCTTGGATTCAAGCATTGGAATCAAGTAAAGTACTTATTATTCAAGTAAGTTATGATTGTATAATTTATAAACAAAACATTTTCAATAAATTAAAATACATGAAAGAAGGAATAAAAAGATATATAATGAAGTTAATATAATTGCACCTAACTTTTATCTTCTTATTTAGGGGAGATAAATCAGACATTTAATCACAACAGAGGAACTTGATTTCCTTAGCACACTGTTACAGCTGAAATGTGAAAATGATAAATATTTGCACTCAATTCACACCTCTTAAAAGGAAGTGAGTTAAAAATCATTTTGATTATGTTTTACTTAAGTTTCACTGGGGACTAGCAAGAAAAGCAGCATGAATGCAAATGATACAACAGCTGCATAGGAAACATTCAGGTATACCTCCCACTTTGCCATGACAATTATGGTAAATTATACTTTCTATAATGTTAAACAACTGTTCCTCCACTGGGATTACTGGAACTTGGGCTACCCACATGTTGAGCAAGTATCTGAAAAGTATGAAAAATCTAATTAACATAATACATTTACCTTAAAAAAATTTTAATAATTACATTATAATGTTATAAGAAGATACTGCTGGTTTCAACTTATCCTTAAAGAATCTACAACTACAACTAGTAATATATTACTTAAAAATTTATTGTTCTAACTAAGAATACATTTAAGTGCATTGTAATGAAGCTCAATATAATATATCAAAATAATTTAACTAAAGTTTGCAATTAACAGATTGACTAAATTAGAGAAAATAGGCAACATCATGTTAAGAATATATCATTTCATGCAAATGAAATTTAAAGAACTGGTAGATTGAGATATTATCCAAAAAAATTAATTTAAAATCTATGTATGAAATATTTAAATTTCATGTGCATTTTAGCAGGATATTAAAGATAGAAACATAAATAGAATAGTTAATTCTCTTCAAATAGCATGTGAACATTCCTTTTATACAAGAAAAGAAAAAAAATACAGCTAATGCAAAGATCTCTACAATTCACATGTGGAAGAGGGAGCCTTATTACTAAATTTGCAAATATGTAGCTATATTAATAAGAAATGATTAAGTATTATAATAAGTAATGGGATAGACGCATATATATATGTTTTATAATTCACGATAAAGATAAAATTTACATCAGCATCAAAGTTGCCAACATTCTACGAGAAGCTGCAGTGGCAACATGGGAATAAGGATCAAATACACATATTTCAAATATAAAACACTGTTATGCATAAATATTCATAATCAATAATTCAAAGTCTCCACTAAGGTGTCACTGAGTTGCCTTTTGATTTCTACAATTTTTCTACATAAAAAAAAAAAACGTCCATAGTACACATTTCGCACTAGCTACAAAATTTTTCAATTATAGTATCTTTTAAAAGAATGTCAGATTTTAATCTGAAAGTTTTTAGATTGCTATAATCTGGTTAGAACTCAAAAAAGCATGTAGCTTTACTTATTGAGAAGCAAATTTCCATCATTGCAAAGGCGTCGAGTTTTTCAATGATTTAAAAGAATTTATGACAGTGCGAAAGACAGCCAGATGCTTATTCATAGTAAAAGGCTGAGGCTTGGAGACTTGTTTTTAGAGTTCAAACCACAACTTACAGGAACAGATGAACATTTAGTATAATGCTTCAAATATGGATGCGGCTTAATATTTGGTATCGTTAATTGTATCCATCTTCCATAACATTTTATTTTAAGAATACTTTCACAGGTGAAAAAATTTAGCAATACTTTCCAAGAAAATGTATATTTTTATTTTTTTTTTTAAGAAAACGAAAGCTATTTACTATATATTTTCAATGCAAAATATTAACTATACAAGAAGAAAGGGAAAAACCCCTGAAGTTCTGGAGCAGTTGGCAACCCTGCAGCAGACAAAAATTTTATGCAAAAATCACAATTTTTGTTAAAATTGATTACAGATTATATATGTATTTAAATGATTATAAATACAATTTTAACAAAAATAAAAACAAGGATGAAAGTAAAAAAAAAAAAAGTAGCTTGAAGCAGCAAGTACCTTAAAAAGAATTCATAAAGGATATGTTCAAGTGGATTAAAGGAAAGATTTGAAATAAATGGCAAAATTATCAAGAGAAAAATAAAAATACACACATACATTCTGCTAAAAGACATTTGCTATCTGGGTTGTATGTTAGTAATAATTTATTCTTCATATCTAGCCCATCAGAGGCAAATTGAAAATAAATTTACAATAATTTTTTCAACAAATAGCACTTTATTTTATTATTAGATTAAAAAAATACCAATAGTTTTGAAACAATATTGTATCGAGACTGCTGACCTGTAACTAAAAAGTTCTTCAGTTCTTAAAGAAAAACACAATAAAGGTACAAAAACAAAATATTAGAATAAACTTTTCAGTTCTGTTGTACTTTTTAAATGAACCACATAAATTATGGGAGAAAAATACAAAGTTAATTTTATATATTTTCAAAGAACACTGATGTCACTTGACTAATTATCTATACATGAAAATATAATGTATTTTATTAAACATTTATAGCTACCATGCTACTCCCAGCTCTCCATGACTCAGATATGATCACCAGTCTGTGGACAGGGAAAATGATCATTTAGTGCTATATATTATTTAAAAAAAAAGAAAGAAAGAAAAAGGTTGGGAAATTTAAGTAAAATGTGAAACAACAAAAACTTAAAATTAAAACTTCATGCAACAAAATTTCATATTATTCTTCAGTAACTTAAAAATGGAATAAATTTTATACATACATATATAGTTATAGCATGGAAAAAATCTTTAGGAAAAATGAAAAAAAGTTTTTCTCTCTGTTTTTAATACATCTTTCCAAATGAACTCTAGAAAAGTTTAACACATTATCTAACCAAATCTCTTATTAATTAGACTAATCATAATCTCTACATTTTAAAAGGATCAAAATAATACTTTTTAAATTAATGAAACAAAATTAAAATCAGAAAAATAATATATTTAAAAATTTATAATGATTAATAAGTAAACTTGCCCAATTGATCACAATGTAAAACTGACACAAGATATTTAATGGCACAGTTCCGTAATTCTTACAATGAAGGAATCTAACACAACTAGAGTCATAATATAAATTAAAAATCAGGAAAATCTTCAACTAAACATAATTTCAGAATTTCAAAATAAAATAAATATTTAAAGCCCTAGCAAATATTTTTTTATTGTAATTTTTATATAGAAAAAGTTGTAGATAAGATGGATTTACAAATTTTGCTTTGTTGCATAAATTAATTTTTACATATGCATTAATTCAACTTTCAGAGATGTTTCACAAATCATGCTACACATAAAGGATATAAAAGAAATGCTTGTTAGCAAAGATACATGAACAGGAATAAGAAATAGGTAAAAACGATATAGTAGCATTTAGGAGATTTTACGGTAATGAAAAAGACTAAAAGAAATAAATATATTAAAGAAACTAAAAAGAAATATAACTAAGCATAAAAAAATTAACATACAAATCATCGGGTAAAAAAGAAATAACAAAGCAACAAATCAAGCACAGAACAGTAAAACTTGAATATAGAACTAGCCTTTGACAGTTGCAATAATGGCAAACAGTCAAAAGATGTATTTGCAACCTTAGAAAAACAGGGAAATGACTAAAGAGCATTGTAAATTAAATGCAGAATGACCAAAACTAAATGTTTGGCATGGCAAACTTTAATTCAAAACGAATATGATGAATCGACAAACCTAATTCTTCGCAACAAAACTACGAGTCTTTCTTAAAAGTAATAATAGATTGGTTAATGAAAATGCTAAAAATTATTTCTAGAGCAGTTTATTCTTTGAATTTCGGAAACTAGTTTTAACATAGATCCCTTTATCATCGGAAACTAATGTATTTAAATATATTATTCCCTAATACTGAAGATACTTTCAAGAACACATTTCATTAAGCTCAGATTAATAGTGCAATTCAAGAGAATTCAACTTTGACACTTTTGGTTTTATTAGATAGCTTAGATTTTTGTTTTTAACCCATCTATAACCAACACTGGATTAAATTGGAGATAAGCAGTTTGTGTATTAATAAATATGATTCCTCAAATTTGACAAAAACTCAACAAAACTTTTAATTAAGTCAAAACAGAAAATTCTGAAGCTGTATTATCAGAAGTCTTTTAATTTTCTTTTGTGCCTTGATGCATATTCTTTATTCATAATTCTCAGATCTACTTAAACATATAATTTCTTGGATGAAGCACCGAACAAAACACATCTTCATAGATTTAGAAGATATACACTGTGCAACAAACATAATACATTATGTGTGTATATAACTCACCTACAATTTTAATATTATGTAACACTGATTTATATATTATTTCTTGTAATTCAATTCTAATATAATTTTTATGTATTTGCTCTTAAAATTCTACCTTAAAACCATAGAAATTTGATTCAGTTAATATTTATGGAACCACAAGAATGGGTTATGTCTAAAAAATATCTCAGTAAAAAATATTAATAAACCGTTGCTTAAAAAAATACTAAAGGTTTTAGAGAGATCTTCTAGGAGCATTGAATGAAAATTATGAAACACTTGCATGCAATTTTCATTTCACTTGTGTAGATATATAACAAGTTCAAGAAAAAAAAATTTAGTAATTAAAAAATGCAATGTTAAGACATATGAAGAAAGGGGAAAAAACAGCAGCAGTTGAATATATGACAGTCTTTAATGCCAAGTATTTAATACACTGAAAAATTAAAACTAATATTATTCTGTTGATAACACTTCAATTAACTAATAATCAAAAAATTTAGCTTTTTAAAATCTTGACATATCTAAAACTCTGATTTAGAAGAAACTATAAATAATGTTATATATATTTAAAACTTTCTACTTTTAAGGAAAATAATTCAACAAAACTTTATAATTACCAGAAAATTAAAAAATAATTTTTTGCAGTTACAGAATTAGAAGATTTAAAAACAGAATGTTTGATCATAATAAACATTTAATTAAATGAGAAATTTTGTTTTCTATACATTAGTGCCCATATTGTAAAAATGATAAAATTATAAACCGACAAATATTTGGCTAGTTGATAAATGAGACGTTTTTGATCTAAATAACAAAAAGCAATTTAGAAAAATGATTAAATTTTACTTTAATTAGAATGTTTAAAGAATTAAAAACTTGTGCTATAAATTTCTGTAATAGTCTGCATTTATAAGTTTAGAGCAATTATAATAACAGCATATAATTTACAGATATTTATGATTGTTTATTTTTTGACATATTATATACCAAGGACTTAATTTCGAGCTTGAAAATTTGCCAACCCCACAGTCCTTTAGACTGTCGGAATTTTTTAATGTGGTCACAGATCTTGTTCCCGCTTTGTCCGAAAATTAGATACTAGCTGTGATTTCTTAGGGTATTTCTATGCAACTATTAACGAGCTACACCCCGAATCGGAGTGGGTGACAATTTTTACCGATGGCTCCTGGATGGAACAGTGAATAACGCTGGCGCAGGGTTTTCTGCGACCTGTTTTCTGTTTATGCCCGTCAGCCGTTTTGCATCTGCTTATATACGGTGAAATCGGCTTTTACGTATTGCCCTAACTCAGCTGCAGTGCTGAACAGAACAATTTTACTAAAGCAGTCATCCTATCTGACTCTAAGGCAGCACTTTTGGCAATCAATTCCTCCCTCAGTTTACTTCCATCCTCTCCTGTCTAGAAGACCTTGACTCAAAGGGCAAGGATATCGTTTTTACATCCCAGGCCATTGTGGGATCTTGGGTAATGAGGAAGGCGGATTCTCTTGCCAAAAGGTACAACCATCACCCAAACCTTTTGTAAGGACATCTCTTTTCACTCGATGAAACTGATGATCCAAGACTTTTTTTCGAACACTATCTGATAATCTACGTGATGGCAACTCATCTAAAACCTGGTTTAACTTTATTCTAAACATCCGTATCAGCCCAGGTTTAAAGCTGTTGCCCTTTTCAGACTCCTGACAGGCCATGATTGTTTGACCAATTATCTTTTTTGAATGAAAATATTTGCAAGCCCAAAATGCATGCTCTGCAGTCTTGGAGAGGACATGGATTCATCACACCTTCCTGTCTGCCCTGCACTTGTTTCCTCTACTGTGTATGGACGTTACTGGAAGGCTAGAGCCCTTATGGGCTAAACATGTCACTGTGATTTCCTTCGATTCTCGTTGTTGCTTTCACGTTCCTGTATTCTTTTTATTTTATTCCTTATTGTAGCCTGCCATTGGAAATAATAAAAAATGTACCAATGTAGTTCCACTTATTACCAAGAGTTGAGATCTACACCAGCATATTATTTTTTCAAACTTAATATTTTTTTTTTTAATTTCATAATAGCAGAAATATTAATATATGTATTTAAAATGGTGAAAATCAGAAATAATTAATTTCAAATTATAAATAATCTATGAGCTATATTTGATTTTAATTACAAATATAAAACTCTATAATAAACTATAATTTTTTTATATTACGCTCAGCTAAGGCCTGCAGGCAAACGAGCAAGGTCAGACTTCTACTCTCGAGGTGCTCAGAGCACTATGCTAACAGAAGCTGCACAATCTATCACAAGCATGCTCCTTTCCTTGATAGAATACATGTAGTGATTACAAACATCGGTTTTTATGGCAAACAACAACTACTTAACATATTCAATCAATCATGTAATAGGGGTAGATTACCAGACGTTTGAAAAAGAGCCACAGTGATTCCTATTAGAAAGCCAATAAACCTGATGAATCTCCAGACAACTACAGACCCATTGCTTTGATGAACTTTATCTACAAAACACTTGAGAAACTTCTGTTGAATCACATCATACATCATCTCGAAACTAACAATCCACTACCAGCAGAGCAACATTGTTTTACAAGGGGACATTATACTCAAGACCAGATACTACTTTTTATTCAACATGCAAGAGATGCCCAGAATAAATACCCGACAAATCATACTGTTGCCAATTTACTTGATCTGACGGCCTTTGACAAAGTGTGGAAAAATAGATTGTCAAGTTATATGAGAGATTTTCTATTGATTGGAAGGCACTTTTGTGTTAATTACGATTTTCTTAGGAATAGAAGATTCAAAGTTAAGTATAACAGAACCCTTTCTGGCAATTTCTATTCAAAACCAGGATCATCCAGGGCTCTGTTTTGAGTCTCATTCTCTTTACCTTATTTATTTCAGGGGATTCCAGGACAGCATTATTTGCTGAACGACATTGTGCTTTGCTGCAGTGGCCCAGACATAGGTAGGATCGAATTCAGTCTGAATTATTCAATACAGGGAATTCAGGGATTTTGCTGGAAATCACAAACTTTTGTTTAATCCTCTTAAATCTACCACTTTCTTACTACTAACAAGCCTTTATATGGTTATTTAGATCCCAGGTATCTAAGTTTTGTACTTGATTCCGATATCACATGTAACAAACACATTGATTCATTAGTAACTAAAGCAAGAAAGAGAGTTAATATATTAAAATTTATAATCGCATTAACTTGGTGCATGAGGACCTTCTGAAGAGACCAGCTTATGTCTTGGAGGTATTTAAGGCTAACAAGCTCATGACTCTGATCTGATTCAGATCAAGAGATTAGAAAGCAGATATTTGCTACAAAAATCAAAATGATGAGTAAATACATTTCTGAAGAATTTTTAGTTGTATTCTTTGAACTGTATTCAAGTCTAACTATTTACAAACAGCATGTTGTATTTTCCTTCTTTTTGTAAAAACACGAAAACCTTCCATTTATACAGCTCTAACTAAAGATTCTCACTGAACTGTTAAAAGATCTGTTTATTCCTCATTCACAATTTTAAGTTTCATCTTAAACACGAAAAAAATATATATATTATTTGCAAAATACATGCAGGAGATGGATACCATTGACATAATCCCTCTTAATTTTTTTTCTAGCATATATATGGGTAACTCTGTAAACTGCTTTTATTTCAGTATAATTTTTTATGGCAAGGTTATCATTTTAGAAAATAGAATGAATAAATTAAACAAGCAAGATAAATTTCACTACGAGAGAACAGGTTAAAAAACTAGTAACATATAATGAAGTAGGGGGAATCAACTGAAATTTCAGGTACAAAAGAGAAAAAGTGGAATTTCAGGATAATGTAGTTTTTATTATTAATACATTAGATAAAACTTCTTCTAACAGAAGAAAGTAATAGTACAATATATTTATTAATAGTAATTGCCAATAATTTATGCATGCACATGAAATATCCATAATAAACTTAAAAATAATAAATTTACAATTAATTTAATTTATTATTTTTTAAATCCATGTGCCCAGCAAATTTTTTTTTTTATGAAATATCAATATATTCGTAGCAAATTTACATAGCATTAACCTTGAAGAGAGAAAAAAAGCAAATTCACTTCTATGTAATAAATATATAAAAATATTTATTTCCTTAAAATTATGATTTATCAAAGGTTGCAATAAAAACAAAAAAACGATTTTTATTTATGGAGTTACACAACATTACAATGCATGCAGAAATATGTACATGTTCAACATAACAAATTAGGAGATTTATCAGTATTAAATTAACAGTTCTTTAAATATTTCATTTAACAGAGGGCTATGAAATTTATAGGTTTCAATTTTTCTATATTGAACATTTTCTTCAGACAATAACATTAAATAAAACAATTATCATGCAATATTGGATGCATATAAAATTTTTATATCTTAGAGATGGGTAAAACATTCTTCAATGTTATAAAAATACTTAATAATCTAGCAGCTACACATTATTGAAATAAATAACTATTTACAATTTTAAGATGGAAAATCTCCATATTGGGGAAAAAAAATATTTTAGTATAAATATAGAAAAAAAAATTAACTTTAATAAGGACATTATAGGGAGAATATAGACATTCTACTTTTTATATTATTAAAATACTGATATTTTTATCAGTAAATTATAATTAACTTTTATTGAAAAATCAATTATCAATTTTCTATAATTAAAAAGTTTCTTTCACAACGAAATTCTCTGCATGTTCATTATCAGAAGGAATTGAATGTTTAATGAAATTAACTGAAATATAATTTTTCTTTTATATTATTTAACTTCATTTTTATAGCTGCATTCAAGTTTAAAAACATGGCTTAATGATACAATAGACACATTTCTAAATATGTTTTCATAATTACAAAACATTTCTCCACATATATTAAAGTGAATAAGAAATCAATTGATAAACAATAATTCATTGTAAAACATTAGAAATTTTAAGATAATACTTTTATTTTGTACATGTGCCGAGTAATGGAGACAGTCTAAAGCTACCAAATTTAGCTTAAAAATTCTACAGAGATGGGTATGCAAATAACACAAAGTGATTATTCTAAGTTTAATACAAATTTTTTAATGATTAAGGGATTAAAAAATAGATTAAAAATTAAGTATTCAGTCTTTTTTTATTTTTTCAAAAAGATTAATTTCTCAATACCTTTTTTTTCATAATAGATATCAGGAACTAAAAGAATTTAAAAATGTCTTCATTGTCATAATGATTAATAGCAAAATATGAAAATCCCTTTGCTCTTTCAACACAAACATAGCCTGTGAGTTTTGAAAATAAAATAATTCATTAACAAAATAAACACATTCATCCAACTAAAATGATCAAGTTGAAATTAAATGAAGCTAATTACTGAAGACGGCAAACAATACTGGTCAGCCGCAAATTCCTCCATTATATAATTTACACTACTAAATCTAAACATGGCAGTCAAATTTCTCCATAATAAACAGTTTTTGTTTTGAGGGAGGATCTCGTATGATCTTTGGTTTTCAAAGAAAAATAATAACACTACATATTCCAACATACCTTCATGTACTAAGACCTGTTCCACTTCAGTGTTGGAAGCACCAAAACATATACTTTGAACTCCAAAACTGAATAAGAAAGCTTCACCAGAAGCAGTTGCAAGTGTATAAGAAGGCCAAGACTTTTTTTTTGGCTTTTAGTTCAGAACATCTTATTTCTCAAATTGAATTAATTGACCTAGTTTGAAATTTAGCTTTTACCCAAAATCAAGGTCAAGCAGTTTGGTTTTAGCAGGGAAATTTACCACAAAATAATGTGAAAGTTTCTTTTTACAGAAAGAGGTAAGCAACTACTTAAAAATACTTCATGAAGGACATATTATAGTTAATACCCCAGATCAGCATTATAATAATATTCAACAGTAAATAGAGGATCTGCATCACAAATTTGTCCCAAAATAAAGGAGGCAGTTCATTAATATTAAATATTAATTTGAAAGTAATTCTGTTTAAACATGGAAACATGTAACCTTTAATTCCTTTTGCTTATACAGGTCATATAAAGGAAATCTACACTCTCATTCAAATTTTACTACACAAAAAAAGTGATGAAGATTGTCAGTGGAACAAATGTCATAGTGAATGTGACAACAACAATGGTCTGAAACTGCATATAAGAACCCCCTTACAGATATACCACATTATAAAAAAAAATTTCCAAGACTTCAAAAGGGTCATTACATGTTTCATATAAAAACCATATTACATTCAACCCAATTCTTTCAATTATATATATATGCTTGAATTATAATGTCAAGAGTGGAGGATCCAAGCTGTGCTTTTTGAGATACTGGAATATGCAGGTGTAAAATAAACGTACTTTGCAAGAAAGCATATTGTCCACTTATAAATTCTGTAGGCAGTGGTAAAATAGGACATTAAATTTTTTTATTTGTTTCTAAAAGATAGAAGTTAACATTTTCAGAAAGATAAGTGCCAAATTTTCAGAACATGAACACTTTTAATATGCACTGGCCTAAAAAATATAGCATTGCTAACAGGACAGCAAAAAATTATACAGCTGTTTATGTTAATGGGACAGCCAAGACAAACACAAATAGTTCTCTGAAGGATTTGATTGTAAGAACAAAATATTACAACCATGAAAATTTATTACAAACCAGTCATTAGCTGATAAAAAGCAAAACTACATTTAATTTTTTTTGCCACATAAAACCTGGACTTATTGAAAACAAATGAAAGGAAGAATTTGCCTAACTGTATGTATATGCCGAATGTGGAAAAGAAAAATTTCCATGCATAAACAAGTCCAAAATAAAATGTATTTTTATTGAATATCAAGTGACAATTGTTTTAAGATGTTAATTTCAGACACAAACTGAATGCTCCTGAGAAAGCAACTTAAAATGCCTCTTAAACATGGTACATGTCAATGTTATATAACATGGTAAAACAAGTTATAATTCAGATAAATATATTTAGAGAAAGTATCAAAGAATAAAATGTGAATATTTACAATGCTCTACAATTTTAGACATTGAACATTATTCATAAAAAAAAAAAGTTAGATAAAAAATCACACACTGACTATTAATTAACCTACAACTTTTAAACTGAAATAACTCTTGAGTCATTGCAGATAGCACAGCAAATATTTTTCATTAAAAAAGAATGTGGAAAAGGAATTAGTGGACAAGGTTTTCGAAGTGATAACCTTCAAAGTAGATACATTATTGCAACCTAGTCACAAATGCCAATGTAGCTTTCCCATTTCACATAACCAAACCTTTGAAATTTTCTTATTGGATCTCATAGTTGCTTGCCTCACTGCTTTAGAAGGCTTAGGTCAATTTCTGAATGCTGCAGACTACTTCTATAGCAAGAGTATTGCATTTTCAACAATTGCCAATTTTTAACAATAAAAATATGACTGATTATATATGACACATTGGGACAATTCCAAAATGGTTTGGAACTAACTTGAAACAAATTCTTTTTGTGCCACTTCTCAGTGTATGTATTCATAGTGCTATCTAGTGAGACTGAGAAGTTATTTCAGTTAAAAGTTGTAGGTTAATTAAAAGTGACCCTATATGTGTATAAAACACACACACACATTTTTTTATTATCTGGTAATGATTCTAAAATATTTTGAATTCCCTTTTAAGAGAATATGGATAAAAGATTTCCATATTCCAGAAGTGCCTAAATTCTCCCAATATGGCAATTGTCCTTCAGTGTAAAAACTTAGGAAGCATATAATCCAAAATTTATAAAATTAATTTATGACAAAATACTTACACCTTTACCAGGTCTTGCCCATGTACAGACAAAACCTTCTTGGCAGGCAATTACAAAACAGTCCTCCCTGAATACCAATGCAGTTAACCTTTCATGTGCTATTTTCTTGCATATAAGAGGTTCAAGCATGGAGACTTCATCTCTCCGAGGACAGATTGACGTCCCAATTAATTTCACAGGGTCATCCAACTTGTTTTGGTTGGATTTATTAAGGCTATTTTTATCAGCATTTCTTGATGCAAGGCTGAAATTTCGTTTATGTTCTTTATCAGGCTTTTTCTCTTTTTCTAATGTTGCACTTTTACTACCTATGCTGAGACTTGCCAAGCCAAGGTTTCCATCCATTAAGGATGCTTCTTTTGGACAGCAATTAGCTTGCGCATTTCCAACACTATTACATTTACTTAAAGTTGGAAGATGTGTACTTGGACTATTGAGCAACATACTAGTCCTTGTCCTTCCAATAGGTTGTTTTAAAACATCCTCAGTCAAATCCCAAAGACACAGTTGTGTATCTTGCCCAACAGAACCAAACCTATAGGAGGTAATATTTAAAGATCTACTACCAGATAAAGAATTTCTTGCACAAACAGAATTTGGAACTAGAGTACCTGAATCAGTTTTACTTCCTGAAGCTATTGTTTTTGAAGATTCACTAGCATCATCATTAGGCAATGGACTTACTTCTTCTTCACTGTCACATAAATCGAGACCATCCGAGTCAGTATAAGTAAATGCATCAAATGCAACTACACTGACCCAAGATTTATGGCCATGGCCTCGAGCTACTACTCTTTTTTCTTGAAAGGACCATACAGTTACCAGATCATCTTCTCCTCCAGTTACAACATATTTTCCATCTGGACTCCAACAAACACATAGTAAACCACCAAAAAAGCTTCTTACTATACCTACAAGATCCATTGTATCATAATTAAAAATCCTTAAAAATCCATCTTGACTTACTGTAGCAAGATATTTTGAACAGGGTGAAAAGGAAAACTCATTTAAAGCACCATAACCTATCACCCACCTATATAGAGGATTTCTCGTACTTTTTGTTTTGCAAGTATATACAGCAAAACCTTCTCCTTGTTTAAATAATTGATAATGTGGTGGTGTATTACCACACGGTAAGTCTTCTTTATAAACATACATCTGTCCACTACTGTGAGATACAAGAAACTGATTTTGAGAGCCTGGTACCCATTTTAAACAAGTCACTTTTGTTTTATCAATCAATCTCTGAAAAACAAAATTATCTTTTAGAATGTAGCAATTAAATGCCAGTACTAAAAATATAGTAATTGTATATTAAAAAATCTTACATTTTATTTCTTATATATATATATATATATTGAATAAGAAAAAAAAAAATCATTTTAACTAATGAGTTGCTTAATTATCTGTATAACATATTTTTAAAAATATGATTAAGATGCTTGATAATTAAAACATACCCGATTACATTAAAAAAAATGCAGAATGTGCAAGTCAACTCTGTAATTTGAAATATATAACATTTATGAAAAATGGCTGCTTAAAGACAACATTTTTCTCCTTTCAAAAGTGATAATACACATTCTATTCCAATTCATTGTTTGCTAAATATATCACTAATAATTTGAGATGACATGCAATTTTCATCAAATGCACAAACAGCTTTTGAGATATAGAAGAGGTTACATTACCTTTGAATATGATATAGAGATGGTTCTAATAGTAAAGAGTAAGAATTAGTAGCTATATTTCAGATACTTCAGAGCAGTTTCTAATAACTGATTATTAAGAAAAAAATGTCAGTGTAAACAATTAAATATCAAGAAAATTAAAAAGTTAATGTATTAATAAAAATTTTAATTAAAAGATCTACAAGTGGTGTGTTTCAACAATTTTAAGATATTTACACTTCAGTAATAAAAAAGCCAAATAGAAAAATTATTAATTTGTATTTTAACTAAACAAAAATTTCAAAGCATAACTTTTTTATCATAAGTTTATTAAAAAAAAACCCTTGATTTCTAAAATAAAATTTTGAAGATTCCAAGAAGGTGCATTAAAAAACTAAGAAAACTAGTATGAAATTAGAAAAATTATACATATTTCCCACTAAATAATTTGGTTAATACAGTAAAGCAGTGGTATTGAAATTTTTACTTTTACCCCCATAACAAGGGAATATTCAGAAGAGTCTGTTAATAATTTTTTTTTATCATATCTGAATAACTTTCTTTTATCCAGTTTAATTCATACTAGTAACATATAAATAGCAAGGTTATTTAACTAAAAATTAAAGTATTCAGAACGGTACAGTAGCCCCTTGTTAAATCGTGCATGCCAGAACAGACGACAAAGAAAAAGCAAAGCATGTAGAAAAAAAAAAAAATTAATAACAGATAATTTTGTGTATATTTTTTTTTAAAGAAAAAAAAAGTCAACCCTCCAAATAAAGAGGACATGAAATATCCAAATATGTTATATTATGAAGGGTACCAATAGGATAATTAGGAACCATTTGATTTTAACAAAAGCCAAATAAAAAACCATTCCTGCCTAAATAAATTGCAAAAAGAAATCTGAGTTTTAATAAGACTAAAAATTCAAATTTTTTGTTCATGTTTTTGTAAGTTTTTAATCTATTTAAGATGATTTAATTTTTATCTGCAAGAATATGAGATGTCCTCCTTAAACTATCAGCTGAATATGTTAAACAACTACTGCAATCACATTAAAAATTATAGAATCCCAAATAGTACTCTCACATTGATTTGTCTGCAGTAAATTTTTCTATTGAAAAATAACAAATAGAGGTACATTATGATGCAAATCATGAGATGTTAACTATGCAAGTATGTTAAGTCATAATACTATTAAAAATATCAAGTAAGAAACTTCAGGTTACCAATTAAAAAAATTTATATTTTTTAAAATATTCTAAAAATATGCTGAATGGAATTACTGCATAACTTTTGATTTGATTTTGCAAACAGAAAAACAGATGAAAATTAATGTGCATGTACTTCCTAAATCCACAAATTGAAAAATTATGTTAAAGATTTCAATTAGTCAAAAAGTAAAAGTATTTAAAGAAAATTTAAACTATATAGAATTCAGTAAGCAAAGCCACAATAATAAAAATAAAAGTTTGTGTAATACAAAATAAGGAATGTAAATATTTTTCTGTTATAGCCCAGGAGGAGGAAAAAAAAGACTATACAAGCACAAAGTGTTTAATAAAAGGAAAAATGTATCCCAAAGTAAATAAAATATTACAATTTTTTTACATATAAATTATTTACTGTAGTCTGCATTAAGTTTAAAAAAAAAAATTCTTTCCTATATTATAGATGATATTCTGAAGGAATTTTATATTAATTTTATTCTATTTTGTTCATTTCTAGTTTAAATGTTTTTTTTTTAAGGTTAATAAATGTTTAAGAATTTAACAAATAGTTTTAATGACAAAGATATACAACAATTGCATCATAATTAAACATCACTAATAAATATTCTATCTTATTAGATAATCTGCCATACAAAATCTATGTAAATCAAACAAATAATCCTTTCCTTTTAATACAGTTTTAAAATCTCAGATTTCATTTAACATATTTTATATGATAAATACCAATATTAATTGACAGTAATTTTTTTATTAGCTAAATTATAACTAGGTCATCTGAAAGATAATTTTAAAAATACTATAAAAGAAATAAATGTTTTAAAAATCACAGTAAATGAGTTTCAAGTAAGAGCAATATAAAACAATTTAGTTTCCTTTGTTACCTCTTCATTGTATAATTTACTAAGTTCTTTCTTGATAGGATCTATTAACTGAATTTGACCAGCAGAGAAGCCAACCAAAAGTGACACTCCTTCATTAGTGACAGTACACTGATTAAAATCGTGACACGTTGGATAAGTTCCTTTATAAACACGTTTGTCAACAGGTTTAGTCAAATCAGCTGCCTAGAAGAAAATAATACCATTTAATACTGATATCAAAGCATACAAGTTTAATTAACAAAAGGAAACTTTATTTTTATCATAAAAGTTATATTTTAACCCAATAATAATAAAAGGCTTTCATTACATCTACTGGAACAAGAATGGATAACACTTTAAAATTACATTTAAGAAAAAAGCTAGAATGATGTGTCATAAGTTTTCAACTATGTGTTAATATGACAGCCAAATTTATATGTATATATAATGGCTATTATTATTATTTTGATACATATTTTATGAGCTATCTTCTTTTTACTAACTTATAAAACTCAATTTTTCAATTAAAGCAATAAATAATTTTAATGATAATTTCTTTCCCAAACAAGTCATTAATTTATTGCTAAATGCTAACTTTATTGTTAATACATTCTATTGATAATTATTTGAAAAAGAATATTCAGTTATTTTCATATTGATAGTCACATTTTTTTCAAAAAAAAAAATTTTTAATTTGGAAAATCTTGGTTTTAAAAATTGAGATTCAATAAAACAAATCTTATTTATAATCAATAAAAGTACTTCTATATAACATTGTTAAAACATTTCAACATTTTATTAAATAATGATTAAAGAAATAAAGGTGCCAACATAGAAAAGCAAACAGATGTGTAAATAAATAAAAACACAATGGCATAATGTCCTAAACATTTTTCAATGAAATTTATTTCATCAGAATATTTTTGAATATAAACTGATCCGCATATAAACCAAGCAAATGTTTTTCTTCAAAAAAATCTACCAAAGTTCAAAACCTATATATAAACCAAAATAAAAAATATTTTATGAATGAAGAGGACATGAAGATAGTTTGAAAAGTATTGAAGATGACAATGATATGGATGCAGACATTCCAATGAACTATTCGGAAGCTCGAAAATCCGATTGAACATAAATGACTTTTTTTTTTCTTTTTACATAAGGTTGTATTCAAAACATCAAAAAAGTAAGTTAAAAAATTAATTTTCCTTTTCCACTGTTATTTTTAAGCGCTAATTATTTACGTTATTCTATTATTATTTCTGGTATGTGTTTTCTTTTGATTATTGAGGTGCAAAATTCATCCACATCAAATTTTTCGTTTCAACCACACAAAAACTAGCAATATAAAACAATTTCACTAAAGAAAAAACAATTTTCATAAAATGGATAATTTAATTTTAAACAAAATAATTTTATATAAACTTAAGAAATAAAAACATGCTATATTTATTAATTTATCATTAGAAGCCCACTAATGGAAAAATACCTACATTTCTGCAAGAGTAGCAGTTCCCTATATAAGCCAACCCTATAATTTAGCTGTAGGAAAAGTTCTAAAAATTTTTGGCTTATACATGAAAATATGCGGTATATTTTTTTTTTCATTTACAATATTAGTATTATTTTATTTTAATTAATCCAGGAATAAATATTCAATTCAATGTTACAAATTTCAAAAAAATTCCAATATTAAAAATTTGATAAAATTTCATAAGCTATTTATTGATTATCTCGGCAGTAGTTGTACAAATTCTCTTTAAACCATTGTGTTATACAATAACCTTGCACAATTATTGCCTGGTTAAATTATTTTATAAATTTTAATTGACTAACAGATATAGCTTCCTTCTTATTAAGTAATACCAATCAGATATACAGACAAATAATTATATGTATAAAATGATTCTCATACGTTTTAAATACAATATGATACTTTATTATGAAATAAGAAAAAAAAAAAGCATACACAAGAATAAATGTATTTAAGAAATATACGCTGTTAAAAGGTTTCACAAAATGTAAACAGGAATCAGTTGCATAATGTTCTGAAAATTACTTTTAAATATGCAAGTAAAGCCCAATTTGAGTCATTAATCTTTTAAATCTTTATTTAAATGCTTGTGTTTCAAAAAATTAGTTACCCTTGTCAAGCTTTGAATCACTTTGCTATATCTCTTACCAACATTGCCAGTCTAGCAATAACTTTTAATTTTTCACTTTGCAATACAAATATGGTACATTTTTACAAATGAAAACATTTATCAGATAAGTCAAATCAATTAAATTATTTTAGAAAATAATTAATTGACAAAAGCGTCAGAAACAAAATCGATACTATACGGCAATACAGTCAATATGGATGAAAGATTTGACAAAGCTTCCAGAAATACCTCAAAGTTCAGAACTAAACAACTATTAAAAATAAAAAGACTTCCCTAAAAAATTTTTTAATTATTCAATGAGCTTTATGCGATGTTCTTACAGTTGCAGATAAGTTTCTGCTTCCCCTCTCCCAAAAGTTATTATAGATTATATAGTCATTAGAAAAAATGCATTCTCAAGTGGCATTTTTCAGGAAATAATATATTTAATTTATAAAGAATAAAAAAAAAAAAAAAAAAAAAAAAAATGCACATTGTATGCCATAACTATAATTAAAAAAAGAATTTTAAGGTTTTTGAACATATAATCCACTAATTATGAGATAAGGATTTAACTTTTTCTTTTTTTTTTTCCTAAATACAAATATAATATTTAATTTAAAAAAAAAAAAGAGAGGAATTAGAGAAACAGCAATATAATTTAGCATAAAAGTTAATTTTCTGAAATTAATTAAAATAAAAGAGTTAAGTAAACGATGTCATGCATGAACATGAATTATAAATATTTTAATCAGGATTTAGTTAAATTTTTTAAAATATTGTGATCACTTTTAATTATTAACATTGATTAATTTTTACCTTTATTTTTACTTTGATAGGAATTTCATTATCAATTGCATCACTTTTATGTTTTGTTTTCAAGATAAAATACACATGAGAATGAAAAGAAAAAAAGAATTGCACATTTACAAGCATTTTAAAATATCAGAATCAACTAGTCTATTTATTTATAGCATTTTACAACAGTTGATAAAATTTTGCAACTTTAAGGTTAATGAGGATTCCCTTTTCCTGTTTTCATTTTGATATTTTACACTCATTTGGACACTCGATAGGAAGAGATGCATATAAAGTATAGGAAGAGATAGATTCAAGTCTAAAATTAATTTACAAATTTATATAGCATTCAGCATATGGAAGCTTGATAATTAAACATATAAAGAAAAAAATATTAAAACTAGTCTGCTTAGCAACATATATCAATCTATAATGGCAACGTGGCAACCCATTCCACATATTAAGCACCTTAATTTTAAGATGTTATAAACAGTACAGTAATTACTTTTACTCATTCAGATTTTAATGTCTATCGTTTGTCAATAAATTTATGTGCCATGTGCATTAGTGAAATATGTATTATAGTTTAAGACATACAAATCAAAGGTTTAAAAAATTGTTATTTAATAAAATTTTTTGTTGCAATTTACTATTCTCAAAACCTTATGATTATTTGGAGATAAAAACCAGTGCCAAATACTATTAATTTCTTAAATTATTATTTGAAACATATATAACAAAAACAAATGCAATTTGATGCACATAAAAATACTAGGAGTTATTTGAATACATTATTACTATTAAATGACAACTTAACGAAAATAAGACAGATCGAAAATTTTTGGAGAAAATCCCCCTTAACTCATCAAATCTTAGCTTATTTTTTTTTTATTTAATTATACAATAACATAAGAGATAAATAATTCCTTTACACATAAATTTATTAAATGTTTATCTTAAATAGACAAGATTATATATTATCATTGAAATTTATGACACTTTCAGATCGTTTAATATTAAAATAATATCACAGTTAATAAGTAACATTTATAAAAAAAATCACAATATTCCAATGTTTACTGAAATAATAGTAAAGTCAGTATTCTGCTCTGATAAACAACAAAAAAGATTTTTAACAATCAATCATTAAAAAGGAATGCCTATACTTAATAGTAAAACCATTTCCAATATGAAATTTAAAAGCTACAACATCCTCATTTATTAAACAATTCGATACAATAGTTTAAATCTTTTAACATGAAGCTAAATAAATAAGTATAAAAGCCTAATAATTAGAAATAAAACAATGCGTTTTAATAGATTGTGAAAAATCTAAATAAATTAAGAAGGTGATTCTTATTCAATTAATAACAATGCTCATAATGTGTAACAATAAAAAGCTCGTCATTAAATTACGATATATAAAAATTTTCATCTGCGCGAGCAATTACACACTAAAAAGCATCAATAACAATTGAATCAAGAAAGGTTTGCAAACTCACGAACGAGGGAATCGTCAGACAAATTGATTTGCAATCTAATAAACTCAACGTATGAAATGTTTCAATAGTTTAATCACACTGATTATTTGAATTATGTTGTCTAATATATAAAGTAATAATCATCTATTTACATGCTAAAAGTTCATCTCGTATTACAGTTCAAATCATCAACACCATATCACCAATATGAATTATATTACATAACAGCTGTTCCAGCAACATCAACTGATGTTATTCGTATACAATTAACAATTAACTTACCTTTTTTACACCTTTATACATGTAAACATAAAGCTCTCGTCCTACATTAAAACAAATACGATCCCCGTTGCCGGATGGATCGGGCACAGTTACGAAGGAGACTTTCACAGGTGTATTGGCTTGCGCATTGAAGCCAACTCTATTAGGTCTAGAATATTCTGATAAAGTCATTAATTTATATACTCCTTCACGAGTCATAAACTGAGTCTTTAGTTCATCTTTGCCTCCCCCGTCACACTGCACCGCCATTTTACCGACTCGACATTGATGAGGAAATTAGATATCCCGGATGTTCATGGCTCGGTAACATCATAATTATGTTTGTTTAAAGGAAATAAATTGCTTAATTTTTCTGCAGCATTTCCATGAATAAAACATAGCAAAAGGAAAAACTACAAAGCAACGCAGCCGACAACACAAGCTTATTAAATTAATGTTTCACATTCCTCCATTAGTGTACCGATCTGAGAGGAGATATCATTGCCACTCTCGTTTCAAAATGAACAAAAAAATATAAAATAATATCCCATAAGAAAAAAAAAAAAATCTCAAATTAAAGGGTTAAAATGGCAGTTTTTGCTTAAATTTCTCACTAAATGCCATATAATAAAAGTAATTAAGTTGTAACTATTAATCACATTTCCAATAATTAAACAAATTACTTAAAAAACTTTTTATCATGCCTACAGGTGTGTGTTCTCTTTCAAAATGCGTGTAAAATCGAAGCCAAAATAATCAAGACGAAAGCTAAAATTCAAATTAATGTTCGACATTTTTACAGAGAAGGGATTACAAACTGCCGTTGAATTAAATCGAATCATCTATTTGATTCAGACTTGTACTATATGTAAGTTATGACTAGAATATTAACTATCCGAAAAAAGTAGGATGTACCTTTCAATAATTTTGAGTAAATTGATTTTGAAAATTTCTTTTGGTTTTATAGTTAATCATCTTTGTTAAGTGGCAGTGTAGCGCAAAACAATGATTTTTAAAAAGATAATAAAAAGGAATAAGGAATAAAAGTAAGAATAATAATTTAAAAAAAATGAAAGGAATTGAACCTGCGCCCACCACATTGATTGACAGATATTTTAATTAACTATGTTGATCGCTATCCGCGATCATTAATTATCCATATATTTATATTTCAAAGTTTGTGTGTGTGTCCACCAATGCACGGCCTCAATTTACATCCAAATTTCACCAAAACTAAGCTTATTCAAAGCCTAAATCAACTGAAAAAATAATTTCAAAATTGGATCAATATTCGTTAAGAAATTAACCAATTTGTGATAAATTAGGTTTTACGCCAATAGGACAACTTTTCGGTGTTGGCGAATTCTTCATGATTGACGTAATTTTTACACTGTTGTAATCAGTGCAGGATTTAGACTTGAAAGCTATTTGAGATATGGGGGACCTTTATATGTCTAGATTTTTGCTACTTGATAAGCTATTTGAGGTATGGGGGACCTTTATATGTCAAGATATTCTATGTGACAAATATGATTTTCGGATACTTAGAGGGTTAAACTGAAATACAGCTAAGAAGTATACTGATACTGAAGTAATAAATCTTTAACTCAAAATGATTTTTTTTAATATCATATCAAACTTAATAATGCAAACTCTGTTAAAAAGAAACGTCTTTTCTAAGTTCTTTTAAAGATACAATTCCCAAAAGACTTATTATCTAATATTTCAAAACAAGTTATAAGAATTTATGAATTATATTAAACTAAAATATTTTCTTCCTTTCTTTTGCCAGAACAAAGTTACTGATGACATAATGAAATGATAAACTGCTTAGTTTGTCACTTTTTATACACATGAGACAGAGGGGAGCACAATTGTATCTCGATTTATTATTGCTCTAAATTCGTTTTTACCATTTCCACCCGAGAAAGATCTTTTTCAGAGTAAATTTTCAACCATCATACTAAGAAATCACCCAATTGCTTCAACATTAATGAATGCTGATTATATACGATCTTTAAATATTACCCTATGCAGATCCAGATGTTTCAGACTATCGTGATCCAAACCATGGGCTTGACAGTGTGTAACATATTAATGTAAATGCTAAAATTCTCCTACAAGATTCATGTATATATCTTCGGGAAATGTTCGACATAAAGTATAAAGCACTAACTCTTTCAAGAGTCTTTTGTTGTGTAACTTCTAATTTTTTAAGAAAGAAAACTTTTTTTGCAGTATTTGCATATAGAGACCCTCTCTGCCAAACTTGTCTCTAATGCATCCATCACAGTTATATATATTTTGATTCTGCTCTTGTCTCTTGGTTCAAGGTTCTCTAAAAGCATAATCTTCATCATCACTGATATTTCTTCTTCTAGATCTGACATTCTTCTAATTAACATCAGAAAAATTTTTCCTTTACTTGCACTTCAAAATCACCTAAAAGATTTCTTGAAGAAATTCCGAAAGTAAAGCAACAATTTCCCTAAATATATCTAGACTAATTGGGGAGGGGTGTTCTTGCAGCAAGTAACTTTGATATAACATTACCATTAATTAAAACTCCTGCATTTTATTTAAATTGCTTATGGCTTGATTTCTTGCTTCACTTTTTTTTTCTGTTGTATCAGTATGCAGAAATTATTCCATCATATAGTGACTATTAAATATTGCACTTGTGGCGTTTGAATGTGTTTCCCATTGAATGTGTTTCCCTTCATTTAGTATATTGTTTTTATTTAGTATAATATTTTATTATAATTATTTTTGTTGATAATGTTTTTCCCATAGCTTACCATTTAAAGCTTTTGAATCCTCTTTGAAGAATGATAATAGTATTACCAGTGGCATAACAATAAGGTGACAAGACGGAAAATTGCCCGAGAAGAGAGGCTATAACTACAAGAAAGGCCTCACTTTTATTATTAAAAAATAAAATAAAATTTATTATTTCTGTATTTAATAAATTTAAATTACTGAAGTGATAAATTAAAAACATGTGCATCAAGGTTTTGAAATTATTCATTTGTATGATAAATATACCGCCTTTGACAGTAATAGTAATAGGAACAGTTATGCATGAGTAATCTCGTTGCTAGGATTTCCCCGACCTCTGGTTCGTGAATAGGAACATATGTAAAATAAAAAGCGGAAATTTCCGCTGCCACCCATTTGCCAATGGGACTTTAAATTCACTTGTTATATATTATCCTGATTCTTGAATAAGTATTTACAAAATTAAAAGTGGGAATTCTCGCTGGTAAGTCAGAGACTTCCAAGAAAGCGAAGTCGTCGGATTTCAAGCGAATCTCGTGTCGCGGATTCTCCATGCGTCACTATTATCTTACTTTTTTTGTTTTTTTAGATCCACGATCAGTAGTAAAATTAATTAGTTGATTGTGGAAATTAGATAATAACATGTCTAGTAATAAAAATATATCTTAGTGGGAGTGAAAACGAAACAGAAAGAAAAGAGTTGGAAGAAAAAAATTAAAAGTTATCTAAAATATGTCAATACTTTGACAGTGAGGAAGAAACAAACGAACAGTTCGGCGGAAATGAAGAAATTGGCCAAACCGAAAGTGATAGCATCGGAGTCCCCGACAACACTGATCCAGAGCCAACACAGCCCCTGTACTAGCGGTACGCTTAATCAAACCAAAATGAAGTGACAGAAATTGACTTGGAAAATGACATTTTCCTCATACATTAAAGTGATCAAGTGAAACGGTTTACAATCGAAAATGGACATTGCAAACCTAAAAGCACCTGAGGTAGTACTTTATGAAAAAGAAAAACAGTGATGATATTTTCGCATTGAGGAGTCCCAAGTCAAACAATTTCCCTACGGGCCTCAGATGGTATAGTTACGTGACTGAGTATTACCCATCTATGTGAAGCATTTCGAAAATATATATATATTTCTTGAACAATTAAAAGAACTTTACTGCATCTTAATAACAGTCAACATCTGCTCTACCAACAAGATTCAAGGAATGATTTGAACACGGAATTTACATAGCATATGTATTTATCTTCAATATTATTTCTGCATACATTTGTATTTAATACGCATATTGGCAGCATTTTCACATCACTGGCCTCGACACCTACTGTATTCTATTTTGCACTCATTTGTAGGTAGTTGTACCTTTACATTTCCTTATGGGATCCCACTAGTAAGGTTAGAAAATGTGTAGTGTGGAGCCCACCATCTGGTGAAATTATTTTGCACAACAATGATCTGATCAATATGTTACAGGTTCTGAAGTATGTAGAATCTACAGGTAAAATGAAGTACCCTGCAGTTTCTAAATTATCCAAGATTGGATTCTCACTTTATATGCCATTATTTGAATAAATTCTTCATATATTGCTTAGAAAATAAGATGTGACATCTGATCCTTTATACCAAATTCTTTTTTATATTGTTTGCTAGAAAGATCAAATTTAGCTATAAGTTCAAGTAATCAAAGTAACCATGAAAGATGTCATATAATGATTTGTCGGCTATTCATAAAGTACTGTTTACTTTTCGATACCTTCTTCTGATCGGAATTCTCTACTCTTCCGTATCTGGATTTTCGAAATTTGATATCCATAGTTTAGGAGGGGAAAGAAAGTATCTATAGGGACAACGTTTCGTTGTACTTCACACTGGTTTTTATTGTTAACCCTGGGCCTCAGAAAAAGAAAACTATTCAATCAGACTAGAATTGGCTTAAACAAAGAACAGCTCGTTGATCTAGAGAAAATCTTAAGGTATCAGAAAATCGTAATGTATCTAATAGGTCTAGAATGGCAATGCCAGAGCTGAAGAAAGCGAAGATGCGGCCTTGAATAGACGTCAATCTAAATAAAAGAGTTAATAAGTTTTATTTTCTGATGATAATCTCGTTAATCGTCGTCAATATAAATAACACAAAGGAAAGTTGATAAAGCTTGGATACGTTGTTTTATTCTATAGCAATCACGAGGAAGCTAATAAGTAATTGTAATTGTTTTAAATTTGTTAAAAATTTAACGGAAATTAACAAAATTAAGCTTTCTGATTTACAGACCCTCGCCCTTTTTTGTTTTTCTTATAATGGAAGAAAAACACTCCAAAATTTGAATAAATATTCTACGAAATTAAAGAAACATTTAAAATATTGTACTATTTACTAATGTATATAAACCGCGAATGCATGCGCCTCTCAATTTGCTGGCAGCTTACCTCATCTTGTATTATTTTAACTTGAACAAGTTTCATAATAAATATTTTTAAAAGTTTTATAAACTTCAATATTAACACCAGGACATACAGACTGATAATTTGATAATAGCTTTCAAGGATTATTTTTTTGACTTTCAAAAAGTAAAATTATTGCTTTATTTATTTAGCATCCGAACAAATGGTATGAATTCAGCAAATAGTAAAACATTTTGCTAGAACCTACATCCAAAACTTTGGTTAATCGATGTGCAAAATGATGGGAATCTGCGAAACAAATATTTGATAAAAACTATTTATTAAACTTTTATTGTTGTATCAAAATAAATAGTCATAAGTAGTAGCTAGAAAATGTATTAAAATTATCTTTGCTCACAAATATGTTCTTGCATAAAATTTTGAAGTTGTGAATTTTATGAAATTAAGAAATAGAACAGTTTAATTTTTGATTTAATTTTGCATTTGGCTGTTAAAAAGTCTAATCAAATACAAAAATATTTGTTTAATGAATACAATGACATAAATCAAGTTAAGGTAATTATTTTTGTTGTTGACTTCTTTGTAACAAATATATAACAAATAAAATAAGTGATGTCTGATAAATAGCTTTCAGCGTTTGTGGTCCTTTTCACCAGTAGCAGAGAATGTATGTGGCCACGGCCGGATTTTCCTATAGGCCAACTAGGCTTCAGCCTAGATTCTCAAGATTAAGAGGGGCCTACATTCAAAATTATTGTTAGCAAAATTAGAATTACACTATTCTAAAAACAGTAAAACACTAAAAACACTGAATCGAAAATAAGGTGAAATTCTACACATATGACTAATAAACAAACATAAAAATGTATTGGTTAAGATCAATGCGTTCGGCTCATTGAGTTTGTTCGTTTGTATATACTAGATTACACCAAAATATACACTATGTGGAAGAAAGTGACGGGACACGACACTATAACGACATAAACCCATATTATTAAAAATTAATAGAGGTAGGGCCTCCTTTGGCTGCAATCACAGCTGCAACCCTTCTGGGCATGCTTTCCACTAAATTAGCCATAGTGGCAAGAGGAATTTCCTTCCAAATGTTTAACAGGAAGTTCCATAGTTCAGGCTTGCTTTTGGGGAGTGGGGTGCAGGCCCTCAACCGACGGTCCACCCGTCCCAGAGATGTTCAATTGGGTAAGATCAGGCTCTGCGCCGGCCACTCCATGCGTTTAACGTTGTTGTTCACATACCAATCAAGAGTCCTCCTTGCAACATGGCATGTTGCGTTGTCGTCTTGATACCAGCAATCATCCATACCGTACGTTGCCCACAAGGTAGGAAGGACATGATTGTCGAGAATATCACAGTATCTATCGGCATTCATCGCACCATCAACCTTCACCAGTGGGCCCCCATCAGGAGAAACAGGCCCATACCATCAATCCTCCTCCACCAAACTTTACAGTTGGGACGACACACTCGGGCAAAAGGTGTTCTGGTAAAACTCCATACCCAAACACGCCCATCGGAACGGAAAAGGGTAAATCGTCACCCAAAGGACGCGTTTCCAGTCGTCCAAGTACGGTGGTCTTTGGCCCATCGAAGGCGCGCTTTCTTGTTGGTTTTCGTAATCAAAGGCTTATGGGCCGCCGAACGTCCAGTGTAACCTAACTTATGGGCCTCGATACGAAGAGTATTGGTCGAAACGGCCACACCTGTGGCTTGTCTAAACTCATTAGCGATGTTATCCATGGATGTTTGACGGTTACTTCGAATCTCCCTGCCGAGCAACCGCCGGTCACTGCTGGTGAGAACTGTAGGTCGTCCACTTCGGGGTTTGTTCTGACAGTGTCCCTCAGTCTTGTAGCGACACACAACACGTGCTACAGTTGATTTTGAGCAGTTACGGAGACGGGATATCTCCTTAATTGATACCTTGGCAAGATGCAATCCAACCAACACACCTTTCTCGAACTCAGACAACTCTTCCCGTGGCGGCATTTTTGACAAAAACAACTCTAGTCGACTCCACAGAGTATTTATAGGATATGGCTGACACGTGATACCTATTATTGCGCTTGTGTCAGCTGTATTGTCGACTTTTCTACTTTTCGAGGGGTGTCCCGTCACTTTCTTCCAGATAGTGTAGTTCATACGTTCACTGATTGCTATTGCAAATATTGACGTGACTTATGCTACTAAGTTCTGGTTTGTTCTTGCATAAATAAAAGTGCAGATTGCTGTAGATTGGAACAGACAAACGAACAGACCTATTGATATCCCGACGTTCGTTTATATTCGTATTACTCGATAATATGAAATACTTGTTAATGTTATTAGAAAAGATTATCATTTTAGATTGCGTACACGATCATTTGATTCTCGCTTTTTGAGTTCAGTAGGTTCAATACTTTAGTGAAGTGTTTATAGACCATTGAACAAAAATTTTGTGACAATATTTTCATTTCGCGGAATTTAGGTAATTTCTTAACTTTTTATTTGTGCACAATAATTAGTAACTCAAATATTTTGTTCTAGATAATAATTTAAGAATGAGTAAAAAGATTTGAAAGTGGAGCTTGACAAACGAAAGAAAAAGAAGCTACAAGAGTATGAGGCAAAGAAGCTATCACCGATTACTGCTTACATGCATGTGCCCACTAGTACTACTCAATTGAAGCAGTGCAGCACGTTGTGTATGTGAGGACACGGCCATTGCACTAACTCAAAGTGAAAATATGGAACTAATTCAAGAGCAACTTACTGAACACGAATATACAAACGAGCCACAAGAAAATAATACGAATATTCAGACTTTTTTTCAGACACCTAATGAGAAACACCATGTTCAAGATGTTGCAAATTTAGATAGTGATGCCAAATATATGTCTACTGTAACAGATGCTGGCTTGTGAACAAATTTTATCTCAAAATGATCTATCATATTGGGTAGAGAAAGGCCCTTCTCAAGTTCATTAAATTAAATTTAAATTCTAAGCGAGAATATAAGAATCAATCCAGATTTTGTAACGGCAAATAACGGCAATTACTTTGGTCTTCTAGAACTAGTAGCAAAATTCGATCCATTTTTAAGAGATCATATCGATCGATACAGAAATACTGGCTCAGGAAAACCTTCATATCTTGCCTAAAACTATGTGTGAGGAAATTATTCAACTTATGGCAAATAAAGTGAAAGACACAATTATGGCGGAAGTGAAAAAGACTGGCTATTTAGCTTTTGAGTAGATTCCACTCCTGACATATTTCATACTGATCAGTTGACTTTAATTATTAGATGTCATCTGAAGACGGTTTGCCAACTGAAAGATTTTTAATTTTCCTTGAGCTAAAAGATCACTCAGGGGAAAACATAGCTGATTTAGTATTTAACTATATCACTACTGAACTTATTACTTTACTGATTTCAGAAAATGCAGAGGACAGTCTTATGATAATGCAGCCAATATGGCTGGTAGATACAATGGTATACAGTAAAAAATTATCGAAAAAAACAAGGTTTGCAAGATTTGTTCCATGCGCTGGTTTAAATTTAGTAGGTCATTAAGCTGTTGATTGTTGCCTTGATGCTGTTAACTTTTTGGTGTTGTGAACAAAGTTTATATCTTTTTTTCGTCTTCCACAAAAAGATGGGCAGTTCTGAAATCTCATTTGAAACCTCATTCTAAAGTGCCTAAATATTTACCAGACACTAGGTGGGAGGTACACGCAAAATCTACAGAAGCTATTTTAGAAAATTACAATGATATCCATTGACATCCATTGATATCCATTGACATCCATTGACATCCAATGACTCCATTGTAGTAGCCAGTTAATAGGCCAGCCAAGCCATCGGTCATTGATGGAAATAAATGATAATCAGAAGGGGTCAGGTCTGGAGAATACGGCTAGTATGGTAGCAGATCCCATTTCACTGTTTTGATGTGTCATAGACGATGAAAGTGCGATGGCACGAAGCGTTACCTTTGCTACAATATCATTCGTTCGTGTTTCATGTTCCATTCTGGCTGTTTTTTGAGCAATGCATGGTTCAAATTGATTAGTGGTTGTCGATAGCAATGTCCATTGACAGTTTCACCCTGTTTAAGCAGTGGCTTTTCAGAAGAGCACCTTGCCCTTAGAGTCGAAATCTCCACTTCTGAAGCGTTTAAACCAATCTTCACAGTTAGTTTTTGATGGTGCATGTTCGCTGCAATCTTCCTCAAGCAAACAACGTGCTTCAGCTGTATTTTTTTAAAGTTGAAGCTGAAAGGCAAAAAGCTCCAAAAGGCTGTTTATTTGGCACAAAACTCGACATCTCCGTCGTTAAAAATATTTTTTTTTTTTTGCGTTGAGATATATGTTGGTATTACGACTCAATATTGTTCACAGATGCCTAACCTAACTTTTCAAATCGTAGGTGTAGCTGTAAGAAAGAATTTTGGTAGTGGCACAAGAAAAATAACGTCAATGGATACATCGTTCTTCAAGCGAAAAAGATCGTTAACAGTCAGCTGGTAATATTGCTCAGCAGTTGCATGTAACACTAATAATAGCACTTTATTGCAGCCAGATGCCTTCATAAAGGAAGCCTATTTGTTCACTGTTCTGAAAGCTGCATCCAGTTGACAGCTGGCCATCGGCAGCAACGTTTAACCTGGTGTAAGGAAGACAATGATTGAAAATCTCATTGATGAAATCATATATTCTTTATAGATGAGTGTAAAAACAACGAAGTATGTAAAACAACGTCTCAACATCAGTTGATATGGAGATAGGTAGGGACATTATTTTATCCCACAGATATTAGAAAAAGAAGTCAATAGTTCTGGGGAGACATTATGATAAACGGTAGGACTGATCTTTAAATTTTCGTCAGAGGTATTATTACCGGAGATCATTATTATCCATAAGTGATCCTCCCCTTGGTCTGTTTTGAGGTGCTAATGGACGATAAAGTACGGCCATATCGGACTCTGTCTCTTAGGAAGCTTCTGAAAGTAAATATATCACTAGAAGGAATTGATCAGCGTACTCCCCTGCTTTAAATCCCAAAGAACATGTGTGGGATGCTTTGGAGCTATCAATACGATTTTTATCCGGTGGAGAAAACATATTTACTGAAACAGATGTTGATTGAGGAATGGGCACTCTTACAAGAATAATTGGATAATCTGGTGTTTAGTATGAACAGACGATGACAAGCAACAGGTGAAATTAAAAGAGATCCTATTCTTTACTAAACGATATATGTTTGTTGTTCTTCCCCTTGGGCGGACAAACATTTGTACCAACGCTATTCTTTGGATAAAGCTTTGATTTGCCTCCATACTGTATGCGTTTTCTTCTTCTTTTTTGAGTTAATATACTTTCTTGATCCTTTAAATTCAAAATACACTCATGTCCATAAATTAAGGATAATTCAGAATCACACAAAAATTGAACTCTAAAATAAAAATTTCACCTGTAGAATTAACTCACACATCTTGAAGAAGAATATGCAAATTACAGGAAACCACCAGATGGCGCAGATAGTACGTCACAATGACGAGAGTCTAAGAGAGGGGTATATAAGGAATGGTGGCAAAGAAGTAAAATTGTCCACAAGCACCTTAAAAGCCTTTCAGTGCAATAACCGCATAGTTATGGCACAAAGGAAGCATTTGGATGATTTTTACGTGGTAGAATTATCGTACGACTGGAATGTGGACGTACCCAGCTGGAAATATCCGAGGAACTTGGAATCGCCCAGAGTGTCATCTCCAGGCTTTGGCAACGATTCCAAGATTATGGTAATGAGAGTAGATGTTACAGCACAGGTCGCCCCCGAGTTACAACGCCGAATGAGGACCGGTATTTAGCAGTTACTGCCAAAAAGAAACAGACGGAGCACAGCATCAGACCTGTCTCGTCAGCTCTCTTCAGCTACCAGTACGACAGTTTCAAGGCAGACCGTGTACAGACGCTTAGGGCACATTGGTCTATATGCTCGTAGGCCTGTCAGATGTGTTCCACTTACCGCAACTCACTGTCGCCTGCGATTAACCTGGAGTAGAGAGCATGCATTGTGGACACCGCAACAGTGGTCTGGTGTGATGTTTTCCGACGAGTCCAGGTTTAGTTTGCAGTCTGATTCTCGCCGGACTTTCATATGGAGAGTGTCAGATACCCGTTACCACCAAGAGAACACCATTGAACGACACCGTTACGGTGGTGCAGGATGGCTCGTTTGGGGAGGAATTATTCTTGGTTCCAGAACTGACCTGCATGTTCAGAGTGTAACGCTGACAGGCCACATCTATCGGGATGTCATTCTGGAACAACATGTACGCTTGTTTTCGGGGCTCCATGGGTGCTGAATTTCTGTTTATGGATGACAACGCCCGTCCTCACCGTGCAAACATTGTAGGCAAATGCCGTCAATTGGAGGATATCACCCGTATGGATTGGCCAGCATACTCACCGGACTTGAATCCAATAGAGCATGTGTGGGATATGCTTGGCCGACGAGTTGCAGCCCGTCAACCCCCTCCCACCTGTCAACCGGAACTTCGAGGGCATTGCTTGACGAGTGGTGTAATATTCCCCAAGATCAGATTGATAATTTGATACTTAGCATGCCTAGGCGTTGTAAGGCCTGTATTGCATCGTCCCGGAGACATACTCCATATTAACCATCACACTAACCATGTTATACTGTTTTTTTTGGTAAATAGGTTCTTTTTTTTGAAATTTGCTCCAGGGAGTAAAAATCGCAATTTTTATTAATTATGTCAAACATATAGCATCTTTTTTGCTCTTTACCTTTTCTTTAATAAATAGACTTTTACAAATAAGTCAAATTTGTTTTTGCTTCTGTCTCTTTCTTTGCTTGAACTTCATTATCCTTAATTTATGGACATGAGTGAACTAAATCTGTACAGTATTCTGATTGTAACGTGACGGAGTTACGGGGAGGGGTAATGATTGTTATTGAACAACAATGTAAAATATTTGTTAGCAAAAAATGCAGGTTTTGTATTATTTTTACTAAAGTTTCAAAAAAGTTGAAACGTGGATAAAAAATTATAAATTAACTTCATGTAATTAATTAATTACAATAAGCAGTATGAGTTTCATTTCCTTTGAATATATTTCATAGAATATAATATTTAAAATAAGGATTTTTAAAATATTTTAATCTTTAGAAATATTTGATTTCCTTCTTATTAAAACAGAGAAATAACTCTCATATAGATATGTTGTTATGAAAGGAATGATGATTTTTTTTTGCATAAAATCAACACTTTTTTTTTCCTCCATGCATCAAAATTTTCAACAAATGCAATTCTTTAAATTATTTTTAATTGAAATATCAACAGTGTTTAGGATCATTGGTATTTGCTTTGATCTCTTTCATATTTCCTTTCAACAAGTGTGCAGCATGCCATAAATCGAGAATTAGAGATTTTGACTTGACTGCGGAAAAGAAATTGGACCACAATGCATTTGTCTAATTCACAGTAATTATAATGCATTTCTTTTGATCTGAAGCTGTGATACCCAGGTATAAGGCTTTTATATGTATGTTGCCATTTATTGTGATAGTTACGTACTTTCAAATGCTGCTATAGCCATTGGAGAGACACTTGAGTGGTGTTTTCACTTGACCAATATATTTACCAGCAACCATGTACATCCAAGGAAATCTAAATTAAAATATTTGAAAATGTTATGCAGCGCTACTATAAAAAGACTACTGAAAAATAATAAATATCTTTCTTCGTAGTTCTGGAACGACCTGACTTATAGCTTGTTGAGCTTCCACATTGAAGGAGTGTAGTCGAAACAAGACACGCGAGGCCAATCAGAAAGTTCGTAAGAATTTTATACCAGAAAGGGGGCAAGATAAATCAGCAGACTGGAAAGTCCTGTTTGGCAAGGGGAGCAAGCTCCTAGGTGCTGGTCTTGAGAATGTGTGACACAATGTGTGGGTAGTGTAGCAGTCCCTTTTCATAGTATTTCCTAGAGTAACGCTGAATCTGATACATACATGCCCTTTAGTGGCTCATTTCAAAGTAACAGGCATTTGGAAATAACATATTTTATCTTGTTAAAAATGTTTTTTAAACATAATTATAAGTTATTCAAATACAGACAATACAATAAATAAGCTGAAAATATCCAATAAATTGACTAATGTTAATCGCAATATTTATATGATGGCTTTTTATTTATTATTTTGTAATGATATTTTCCTTAGCCTACTTATTGTGGTACTACTGTGCCGTGTAACAATCTCTTTTATTGCGCATCGTGGGTAACGTTGAATTCGACACATATCAGCCATTCCAGTAGCGAATAACCTCAGTACCAGGAATTTGTAAACAAGATATTTTCTGTCATAATTAAAAAGTTATTTTTTAAATTTAATTATACATTATTCAAGTATGGAAAATGCAACAAAGCGCAAGTTATACTCGTAAGTATTCAAGGGTTACTGAATGAGCCACTCATGGTAATTTATATATTTTTTTTTTTTTATTAAAAGTGCAACTCTCTATAATAAAATTGAAAGTCATTGTATCAACTAAACGTATCACTGTAATTAATAACGATAAGCGGTTCTCTTAATAAGAAATAAAAGCCCTATTTTTGGAAACCTTTAGTCAAGCACCTTGTGTTTTGCAATGATATCGTTTCCAGCATTTTAATAAAATATTTTACAAGCTAAGCCTATAAATTAAAAAGTAACCAGCAGAGAAAAAATTATCTAGTTATTCATTTTTTGCAATAAAAAAAAAAAGCACATAATTCATATAGAGGAAAAGAAGAAATTAATATACTTCTGAGAGAACAAGGTACAAAAATATGCAGAATTGATCCTAAAGTCTGTATAATATTAGCAATACGATATTTTCAATTAAAATCCATAGTAAAAAATCAAACAAAAATTGCAATAGCTAGGGTTGCTTTGCCTTCAATTTGAACTTCTCATACTACCATTGGTTGATGCTTTTAGATCTCCATTACTGCTTTTCCCTTTAGTTGAATGAAATATGACTTTCAAAACATGGAACACAATATCAAAGTTCACAGAATTTCTATCATTATTCATTCATGAGATTCTGTCTCAGGGTAACATTTCCTTAATTAAGTGATTTCGGTAAGGGGAATACTTCCGACTTCGCCTTTACACAGTTTTAAAGGATTCATCCAGAATTGAATTGCTAAACCAAGGGTAAATATGCCAGAGATGTTTTATTACCTTAAAATGGCTTAAAAAAATTGAAACGATTTTATTTTTGCTTTACACACAGTAACAGGTGAGCTGAAAAGTTCGTAGGCTGACACATAGACGGCGCTACTAGTATTAAATCCACATGATTTTTAGTTAGTCCTAACCTTCAAAAGACACATGTATAAATTTGACAGCGGTTGCACTATTAGTATGTGAGGTTATAGCATTTTTAGTGTTCATCACGTGCAGTCCACTCGGCTGACTGTCGATTGGACTCTGGTGATAAATGAGGGAGCCATGTTTCATCCATTGTCACATATCGAAGCAAAAATTCGGGTTTATTACGATTGAACAGCTCAAACACTGCTTAGAACCATCAATTCGTTGTTGTTTTTAGTCGATTGTGAGCTCGCGCGGCCCCCACTTTGAACAGAGCTTTCGCCTATCCAAATATTCATTTACGATATGTCCAATACGTTCCTTTGATATCTTTAGGGTCTCAGCTATCTCAATCAACTTCACTTTACGGTTATCAGAAATTATTTTGTGGTAATTCGTCGGTAACAACCTATTTGGGGCTTCCACTGCGTGCATCGTCCTCGGTGCTCATTTCGCCTCGTTTAAATTTAGCAAACCACTTCTCTACGGTTGATTTTCCTGGTGGAAAGTCCGAATAATGTTCATCAAGCCAAGCCTTGGCTTCAATAATATTTTTTTTGTTTCGCCAAAAGCAATGCTTTATTAACATACGAAATTCCTTTTTATCCATTTTGTCAAACTAACAAAAATTACTTCACTAAAAATGCTATAACTCACATACTAATAGTGCAAAAGCTGTCAAATTTATACACGTGTCTTTTGAAGGTTAGGGCTAACTAAAAATCATATGGATTTAATACTAGTAGCGCCCTCTATGTATCCACCTACGAACTTTTCTGACCATAAGTTACATGTTTATTTAAAAGTGCTATAATATTTGATGGCCGTGAGAAAACTTTATTTTTTTTGTATTAGGATAATTTTTAGATGCATTTTTAAAAGGGAGAATTTATATTTTAAATGGGTCGTTTCACATGAACTCTAGGGAGGACAATATCCGTGGTGGAAGGCTGCTTCGCAATTCGAACATCACACCTGGCAGAGAAATTTGTTGTTACAGTGCGAACTATATTCAATGCATATTATTAAATAATGCGTATAGCATTGAATGGGATGTCAAACTTATAATTAAAATATTTGTATTTCAACAGGGTTTTATTTGCTTATCGAAATAAGTCAATGAACTTAGAAAACTAGTGTCTAGAAAAGAAATTTTTCAACAACATTTACACTATCAATGTATCTTATACATAAATAAATCATTTCAAAAAATATTCCACAGATACAGGAAAGAATCTTTCTTACATTTAGTAAATTAAGTAGAATCCCCTATGGTTAAAGTAACGGAATTAACAATGTCGTTGCCTTGATAAGTTTTGACATCAGGATATTTTTCGAGTTTAATTTTGATATAAATGTCCTTGAATACTAATTAAAATGTCATTATTTACACGACTCGTCTCCCAGTTAGCATTCAAGAGGGGCCCAGGTTTCGAATCCGTTGATGGCGTCCGTTGCAAACACTGCTTTTAGAAACGAAGAGAGTGTGTAGCAATGTGTATAAAAGTTAATCCCACTCCTATTTTTCAGTCAAGTTATCTCGTGTGAGTTTCCCTGTCTTCCCCTTCACAATACGAAAAGATGAGACAATTGACCCTAAACGCCCTTCGGACAGTTGTGTTCTCCTTTCAATATTCCTCGGCTAACAGCTCGTAGTGTGTCAAAGTGAAACACCGATGTACAGCAGTATATATAAAAGCATAATGTGTACATAACATGCACTGAAAATAAAACATATTTACATTCATATTACAAGCTAAGAAGATATACAAAGGCATGTTAAAGGTAGAATTTTCTTTTTCTTTTTTCGTTATTATTCTTTTACGTTGCAGTCATTAAAACTATTGAATTGGCAAAAGCAATTTCGGTTATATAATGAGATTTATATTTATGAGAATTGTGTATATAATGATTTTTTAAGAACATTTTAATATTATTCGAACAATACTACATCTACAATGGAATTCAATACAGAAATTAAGATAATTTACACTTTTAGTCGATTGACCTCGGAACTATTGAACAGATTTTAATGAAATTATGTATGAAAATAAAGGTTAATGGCATATAGTAAAAAAAAAAAAAGTAACCACACAACAATGGAGTTTTGGTACACACGCATGACTGTGCTTAAGATACCTCAATACCAGAGCTGACAATATTGAATATAGAACATAAAAAAATGGGTTAATAGAAAGAATAGTCCTCTTCTTACAATGATACAACTCTCACAACATGTACTCATACACAAAAATTCAAGCAATTTATGAATACCGGTGAAGTTAGTCATTCTTAACTAGCAAGATCCTGGATGTTTCTCCGGAAGTGAACGGCTAGTTAAAATGGCTCTCCCAAGAGTGGGCCATCCACGCTCTATACGCTTAAGTCTGGAGATCTGGCTGGTTAATCCACCTGGCGAATATCTTAATTCTCCAGAAATTCGTTGAACACATGACTCTATGGGAATGCTCGTTTCCCTCCCTGAATGAAATCATCACCAATCTTATGCCAGAAAATGCTAAGTTATGGTTCCAAGATCTCATCTCTATAATTCACAGCAGTCAAAAAGAACCTCTAGCAAGACACTTTTTTTTATGCCCATCCAGCATGATGCCTGACCAGACCTCCATGAGTTCTTTTCGGAGGTTGGAGGACAGGTAACAGGTTTCTGCTTCTCTTCAAACGAATATACATTGAGAATAAATGTTTAGATCGAACCTGGATTCCTTAATGAATAGAATGATCCCATAGACCAGCAGTCTCAAACTACGGCCAGCCAGTGTTTTCAATCCGGCCCGCTACAGCGAATAGCTGTATTGTTGCTGTAATAAGTTGGATAAAAAAAAAAATACAGAATAATAATAACTCGGTTTTACTTGCTTGCTAGGTAAAGCTTAATAACAAACATAATATGCAGAAAATTTAACTTAAGCATAACAACTAACAAATAATTGAAATGTATCCCACTAACCTTTATAAACTAGTGAACATTACCCTCGGTAGTTATGTTGGGGTAAAGAGTATCGCATATGTATGTATGTATATTGATGTTTTGATATATCCTGGAAACAAACACATGATTTTTTTATCCTGAAAATCATAGGAACGGAAAAAGCTAAATTAACGCGAATGAAACCGCGGGTATCCACTTGTAAAAAATACTAATGAGATTTATGTAATGTGATTTTTCACTGACAATTGTTTGTAGCTGTGGATCAATTTTACTTCTACCAATTATTAAAAAAAGAGATTTAAGATGCTCATCGGTTAACTTAGATCTTAAACATTCTTTGTGTACTTCATTTTGAGAATGTTTTCTCACACAAGTAAGTACTACTGAAAAAAAAAAAAAAACACGAGCAAATTGCAGAAAATGCAGCGATAATGGCAAAAAAATTAAAAACGGTTTTGGCCCTTCGTACTTACTAGATAAATATGGCCCTATGGACCTAAGTTTGGAGACCCCTGCCATAGACATTTTTTTACTGTAAAGGCTTAACAGACTTCCCTGTGCGCAGAAGTGAAACAGACATCTCTCTTGTAGCCTTCTGCAAACAGTTATCCCTGAAAATCGGGTTTTGTGGATGAATGAAGGACACGAGAGAGTTGAGAAGTTCATTATATTTGCCTTGTTGTAATGGAAAAATGTCTATCTTTATTTCCCATCGTTGCTCTTAAATGACTTTGAACAGGTTTTCTCTCTGTAGATTTTAGTATCCTTAATCTGTTTCCCCTATGTTGTGCGACTTGGACGTCATATTTCCGGTCTAGTAATCTCACTTGAAACTTCTTTGTTTCTAGTCTTTTTGCGATTTGGTACCACATCTCATCATCAAAATTTGATGATTACTTATTGTTGACTCATTATTTGCTTTTGAGTTTCATCAAAAATGTTACAAAATTCGTCGTGATGTTTGACCAAAAAGAAAAGCGGAAATTGCTTCTAAAGCATGCTCCCCTACATGCATCATCCACACGCACGAATACGGTTGCATATTCGGCACTAGATATTCGTATCTTTGTTTTTAATTATTAGTATTACCTTTCATT
>BPLR01004301.1:0-56723 GCA_021605095.1 Caerostris extrusa | reverse complement strand
ATACAGAAGATATAGAAAAAATTTTTAAAGTATGAACAAAAAACTATTCACTTTCGCACTTGGCTACTACAGGAAATACCTAAATCTCACTACTTACAATACTTATTAAATCAACAATTCCATCAATCATCACTTAATCATCAAATGCGTCATTTACTTTTCATTATATGATTATCTCTCTCCTCTCGCTCTCTCTCTCTAAATATATATATATATATATATATATATATGAAAATATATATATGTGTGGGGCGGACAATTGTGTCCAAGCAAGGTACGCATAAGTTCCACTATTATTAATTTTTTAAATGCCTACTATTTTTTAATACGCTTTTATTAGTTTCACCTGGGCCTGAATGGGCCGAGTGGCTAGCGCTCTGGCCCTCGGTACCACAGGTTTCGGGTTCGAGTCCCGGCGGTGCCATGACTGTTTGTAGTGGTTCGGAATCCACTTTAAAAGTAGGTCCCGGTCTAATAGGATCGTAGAGCGTTGCGGGGCAGTGTTACTCCGCGTCGGTGGCTTATCTTCCAAGTTACACGCGCCCCCTGGGTAATGCAAAGTGAGTACGTCTGTGCAGCACTTGCCTTAAGGCATCCAATACCAAGCTGTCTGTGTTTGCCAGCTGCATTAGAAAGAAAAAGTTTCACCTATTTGTTTGTTTGTAACAGACTCTTTGGGCTCGATTTTTGCCCACTACTTTTAAGCGATCAGATTTAATTTGAACATTGCAGACTTATCAGGACATAAAAATATTTTGATAAATTTATTATCTCATCATGATTAGGATCGCCAGGATGAGTGATTTTATTTTAACATGTGAAGAGCAATTTAACCCATGTAGAATGAAAGTACCTAAGACATTCAAACTTACGTGGGACAGTGGCACAACGGATAACGCGCATGAGTACGGATCAGGAGATTCCTGTTCGAATCTGGCTAGCTCAACATATTCGCATTTAGCCTTTGTTTTACTCGCAATTAAATTATAAGAGCTATAGTTCCAGTCCTCCGTACCGGGACCTCATTTAAATATTATAGTTTAAAAACACTAAAAACACGCTTTTTAGAGTTAATCAAACTAAAAGTAAAAAATAATTGTTAACATAAGAATAAAATGACTGACGAGAAAATAAATGTCACTGTTCTAAAAGCGTGGGTGCTCGATATCAATCGTTATAATTTTCACTAGTTTCATTCTGAAATGCAGAGTTAGTTTAAAAATGTCATACTAAGCACCCACGCTTTTAGAACAGGGACATTTTATCCTCATCATTTTATTCTTATGTTAACAATTATTTTTTTTACTTTTCAGTTGATTAACTCCTAAAAGTGTTTTTAGTGTTTTTAAACTATAATTTATTTATTACTACTATTAGTGCTTTTTATTATATACAGGTTGTCTAAAATTCCAATGCACGTTTCACAATGCATGAGGTGAATCAAAAATTTTCAGCCTGATCCCATTTTATTTAGCATCATGATAGTGTATCCGTACGTACTCTCCATGCAGAACTCATTATGTATTCCTGCCAACCCATAGAGTTATAGTATGGGATGAGATTGGGAATCAGTTTAGTTCGTGTCTGGTATTTATAATTGGCATCACTGTGTAATCAGATTTATGTTGGAAACGTGCCCAGACCTGTTATTGGCTCATACAGTGAAGAGCACCCTAGAGTCTTTTAATCAAAGTGGGATGTTGATAATAAGTACATCAAGGTATTACTTCACAGTATGGTTAAGTAACACAACGTCTTTATCTGCTGTATGTTGATATTACACTAGTGAAAGAACTTAGGGTCAATGCCCAGAAGCCAAAGGTCAAAGTGCCCGCCTTTGAATATCTTTCATGTCACAAGATTTAGCAATCAAAAACCCAAAATGGTTGTTAGAGACTATTTTAAAAAATTCATCACATCTTCTGGTTTGAAATATCTGAAAACACTTCATAGTGGTTTTTACTTATCGCTGTAGCAGCAACTATTTCAATAATGTGAAATAGGGTGCACTGTTTGGATAATTATCATAATGTAGGACATTTTTACGTTATATCACACATTCTTTAAATTTCCCATGATTTGCATAAAACTAAACGTATCTGAAAATCTGAAATACATCTGAAAACACTTTAGAGTGCTTTTCTTACCTTGTGTGTATATAAAAATAATGAACACTGGATTATCATACAGGAAAAAATTGAAAATAAAATTGTTCACACAAGTGCACGATTACAGTTCACTTCAAGGTCGGAGATCTTCAGAGTTCTCTAGTCTATGCCGAATCTAATTGCCTGGTCTGCGGGTAAACCAAGATTGAAGGTTGCACAAACATTCCCAATTTCTGAGTATTATTATACAGATACCGAATTTCCGAATGGCGGGTTATTCTCCTTAGTACAAAACACTAATTGCATTTAATATCTTTAACCACAATATCAAATTTGTATGATGGGTTTGCCATATACTCATGTCATAAATTCAAGGATTTGAAGTTCAGGCAAAGAAAGAGCAAGTAAAAAAAATTTGACTTATTTGTAAAGTCTATTTATTAAACAAAAGTGTAGAAAAAAAAAGATGCTATATGTTTGACATAATTAATAAAATTTTGATTTTTTACTCCCTGGAGCAAATTTCGAAAGTAGAACCTATTTACAAAAAACATATAACATGGTTAGTATGATGGTTAATATGGCCGTATGACTCCCGCTCGGTGCCAGGCCTTACAAGTTCGCCTGGCATGCTGGTATCAAATTATCAATCATCTTGGGGAATATTACACCACTCATCAAGCAATGCCCTCCGAAAACAGCAACGGTTGACAGGTGGGAGCTGGTTGACGAGGCTGCAATTCGTCGGCCAAGCATATCCCAGACATGCTCTATTGGATTCAAGTGTTTTGCTCACCACATTCGTGTGATATCCTCCAATTGAAGCATTCGTCTACAATGTTCGCACGGTGAGGACCGCGTTGTCATCCATAAACAAAATTCAGCACCCATGGCGCCCCGAAACAAACGTACATGTTATTTCAGAATGACATCCCGATAGATGTGGCCTGTTATCGTTACACTCTGATACATGGTTTCGGTTCAAGTTCTGGGTGCCAAGAATAATTCCTGTAGTGGTAACGGCCATCCATTTTTAAACTGTAGGGTCCTCGTTCAATGGTGTTCTCTTGGTGGTAACGGGTACCTGGCGCTCCATATGAAAGTCCGGCGAGAATCAGACTGCAAAGTAGTGCCTGGACTCGCCGGAAAACATTAAGGCATCCAAGACCACTGTTGCGGTGTCCACAATGCATGCTCTACGCCAGGTTAATTGCAGGCGACAGTGAGTTGCGGTAAACTCATGGAACACATCTGACAGTAAAACTGCCTAAATTTTTCCGGTCCTCATTCGGCGTTGTAACTCGGGGGGTGACCTGTGCTGGAACAACTGATCTACTCATATTACCATCATCTTGGAATCGTTGCCAAAGCCTGGAGGACACTCTGGGCGATTCCAAGTTCATCATTACTTCCAGCTGGGTACGTCCACATTCCAGTCGTCCGATAATTCTGAGTGCGTAAAAAATTAATACAAAGAACTAATTTGTGCCATAACTATGCGGTTAACTTCCCACAATAAAGATCGTCTTCAGTCAAATTTTGATTATTTGCCACCATTCGTCAATACCCCTCTTTTACACTCACGTCATTGTGACGTAATGAAATCTGGTGGTTTCCGAATTTGCATATTCGGTCTTCAAGATGCTCGGTGATAATTCTCGAATGTGCCATAGATGTTTATTTTGAGTGGTTCAATTTCTGTGTGATTCTGAAGATTATCTGTTTTAGCCCTCGTGTGCACAAATGACATAGAGTGACAAACCATTCCTCAATGAAATGCCTGGAATGCCATAATGACAAAGCTCTTCCCGTGAGAAAAAAAATGCATTATAAAAATTATAATAATACTTTCATGGCTTTTGAGGTATAAAACTTTTACAATCATAATATCATTGAATTCTTTATAAGCTTAAATAAATTTTTACTTTTTAAAGATTACATGTTTTTATGTTTTAGATTGGATTTTTTTAAATTAGATTTATTTAGACACTAATTCGTTTGTGTCTAAATAAATTTAAATCCTCTTTTGCCTACAACCACACCACTGATGCCAGAGCGCCTTTCAATGTGATGCCACTTCATAGCATCCCAACAATTTATAGTATCGATTTGTCCCCTCGTATTTGGAACCTTTCTCCCAACGCCTCGACCCGCACTGACAACTTGATCCACGGGGGAGAGGGGTGACACTGGGGTGTGAAGGGGGTTGTGCGATTCTTCAAACGAGAAGAACAAGGGGTGGAGAGATACTCAGTGGTATTGTTTTCTGCTTCAATTCACTCTGTCTTTCCCACTTCCACTTCAACGCCGGAATTGTCCCGTGAGATTTAAATTGGCCTTGAGTCACGGAATGGGTTTCCTCAGGGATTGAAATGCGCTAGATGCCTTAAAAGATTCGGTGATTTATTTTGAAGCTGATTATCGTGCAAATTTGGTTAGGCGTAGAGTTTGGGAATTTTAAAAGATTAGATGCGTATCGGGGTTCTATTGTATTTTTTTTTTACTTTCTGTGTTTTTTAATTACTTTTTGATACTTTATTGTTGCAGATATTTTATTTTTTTTCTTTAATAGTGTCGCAAAAAATACATGAAAAAAAAAATTATATACAATAATAAATTATTTCTACTTCTGTAAAAGGCCTAATTTAAATTAGGCTCCATCACTTATTTTGCATAAACTAAAATTGTTCGCATACCTAAAAATGAGTTATTTGGCAAATTGACCCTTAGGCGACCAAAATATTGCCTCTGTCTGGCCTTTGGTGCCTCAGGCTGTTTTTGGCGAGGCATATTTTTAAACGAATAGTATAAATGAGGCTCAGTAATTACCCTAAATTCATAACTAACCATAGAGTGACAAAATATTTGGGTTCAAAAAAAAGTCTGAAAAAATACTGTTTGCCAACCAAATTGACAATTGTCTTCAGAGAAGTATTTATATTCACCGTCTTAAGTATCGTACTATGCACATTGCAAAAAAGTGTGAAATAAAAGTGACATATTATTCAATAGATTAAATTTTGAAAAAAAAAATTTTGCAGAAGAAAAAAAACATTTAAAAGATATTCGACTATCAAACTGTCTTATATTACCATAATGAACATTACGTCATATAAGGCACACTGTACAAGAAAGTGTAAAATGAGACGCGATCACCTATCAATATACTAAATATTGGCAACTATTTTTCAGGTTGAAAATATTTTTAAAAAAAAAATGCTTTTCATTATAAATACAGTGTAATACTTTCATGATTTTGAGATCAAATTCCATAAACATTGACTTCTTCATAAACTTAAATAAACTTTTTATGTCTTAAGAATTCTTCATTATGTTTTTTTATATCATAAACTAATTCCTTTGTGTCTAAACAAATTTAATTCCTCTTTTGCCTACAACCACACCACTACTGCCAAAAGCGCCTTTCAATGTGCTACCACTTCATAGCAACCCAACAGCTTATAGTATCTATTTGTCCCCCTTGCATTTTTGCACTCTATCCTCTTACAAAAAAAATACTTTTAAGACCATCTGTCAAGAAGAAAGTGAGCTTCCCTCAATTCTCCTGTCACCAATAACTATGGAACTACACATGGTATAGTTCATATGCAATCTGCAGTTGTTTCGACCTAGGAAAGTTCACAAGCACTCGCTGATTTCTGAGTCTCATTATACATGATATCGAATTTTTGAGTGACAGTTTGTTTTCATTAGTACAAAACACTAATTGCATGTAATATAACTACCCACAATGTCAAATTTGTGTGATGGGGTATTATGTACCTTTCAAATAACATACATTCATGGTATTCCATTCCTCTCTCTTGGGAATGGAATGCCAAAATTCTTCCCGTGCAAAAAAATGCTATTTACTGTAAAATATCATATAATACGTTCATAACTTTAAGAGTAAAAATCCTTACAATCATATTCTGATGATGCAGTAAAATCCAGTTTTATACATATTAATTCAATAATCGTTGACTTCTTCATGAGCTGAAATAAATTTTTATGTCTTAAAAATTCTTTATTATGTGTTTTTTTATCATAAACTAATTCATTGTGTATAAATAAATCTAATTCCTCTTTTGCCTACAACCACACCACTACTGCCAGAGCTACTTTCAATGTGATACCACTTCATAGCATCCCAACAGCTTACAGTATCGATTTGTCCCCTCACATTTGGAACTTTTTTCGCCCAACGCCTCGACCCGCACTGACAACTTGATCCACGGGGGGAGGGGGACACTGAGGTGGGGGAGGCGCAATTCTCCAAACGAGCCGAACAAGGAGGGGAGAGATCCTCAGTGGTATCGTTTTCTGCTTCAATTCACTCTGTCTTTCCTGATTCCACTTCAACGCCGGAATTGTCCCGTGAGATTTAATTTGGCCTTGAGTCACGGAGTGCGTTTCCTCAGGGATTGAAATGCGCTGGATGCCTTAAAAGATTCGGCGATTTATTTTGAAGCTGATTATCGCGCAAATTTCGTTAGGCTTAAAGTTTGGGAATTTTAAAGATTAGATGCGTATCGGGGTTCTTTTGCATTTTTTTCTTCTTTCATTTTTTAAATTACTTTTTAACACTTTACTGTTGCAGATTTTTTTTTTTATTTCTGGAAAAAAAACGGAGTGTTGTAAATACCTAATAAGAACATGAGAAAACAATTATAAATATTCTATATGTATATATAAAGTTTTAAGAGGCGTATTTTTTAACAAAGTGTCTAAAATGAGGCTCAATTATTTACTATTGCATAAACCTAATATTCTATAGATATCTTTCAAAAATCTATTTGACCACAAATTGATTCCTTGTATCCAGAAAGTATTTGGGTCTTGAGTGGCTTGGTTTGTCGCTCAGCAGTCATCTTGGGCACACGTTAGGCTAAATAGACCGGACAGTTTAACGTGGATACCGAACCACCAACAAACATCCATGCCGCCGCCAGGCTTCAAACCTGAAGCCTTCGATACCAACTGCTGGAGCGCTAGAAAGTTCGCCATCGGGTCGCGGTCTTAAGTGTCACACTGTACGACAAAGTTTGAAATGAGGCGCAGTCACCTATCAATATACTAAATATTGACAGTTCTTTTCTAGATGGAAAATTTTAAAAAACCACCAAATTGTCCTATAGGGATCTCGTTATGGATCCTAAGAAGCATTTGTACAATAATATGTGAAGTTAGGAGCAATACCTCTCAATATACTAAATATTGGCATAAATTTTCCAGGTGGAAAAATATTTTTAAAAATATGTTATTCGACCACAAATTGTCTCCTATGAACTGCGTTGGAGTTGTGAGTTATATGAAGTACTATAAGGGCAACAAATATGAAATGAGGTACTGTCATGTACTATTGAATAGACTAAATAGTTTTAATAAGGCTTTCGATTAAATGATTTTATTTAACAAAGTAAGAAATGTGGGGGTACGTTGATAATTCTGATTTGACGCCATACACCAACTGCACACTTTTCAAACTTCTAGATTCTAATGGCGAAAAGAACAACTGAAGATTGACCAGAATGTAGACACCGAAAGGAATGTCATTCAATTGAAAAAGATTATTGATTTTAACCGCCTTTAGATAGTTCGTGATGGTCCTTCTGAGTTCCAACATGAATTGAAGAAATAATGAATGAGAAGTACAGCTCTGTCCCAGTTGCAGTTCCATCTGGAAAAATTCACAAGAGCTGTTATCCTCTGTGATTCTAGAGCTGCTCTGTTAGCTATTGTTTCTAACAATAATCCTAAAACCCAAGACATATTGGATTGCCGTTATCATCTTGAAAACCTGACATCACTTGAAAAAACTATAGTCCTCCAGGGGGTTCCTGTCCACTGTGGGTTCCAGGCAATGAGAAAGCCGACTTCCTGGCTAAAAGGGGGCTTTAATCACATAAAAATATCTCGTCCTATACCCTTCCACTCTATCAAAAATCTCATCAAAAGATCAATTAAAGTCCGTGCTGAAGAAGACCTCTATAAACGTGTCTCTCAAAAGTTCTGGAAGAATGCCATCCCAAATCTATGTAATGTTCCAGGGCGTATAGCAGTCGCTCATTTTCGACTAGCCACTGGGCATGACTGCCTGCGAAAACATCTTTACAGACTCAAAATTGTTCCTTCCCCGATATGCACTCTGTGCAGCTCTGGAGAGGCCATGGACATCTACTGCACTGTCCTGCTCTGAGCAAGACTTTTCTCGCCGAGCGATATTAGGAGATATGTTAGATTAATGAACTCTGTTGCAGCATGTTTTGTTGTTTTCTCTGTTCTTTTTCATTTTTCGTTGTTCTGTAACTGTTCATAATCTGCCATTGGAAATAAAAAAAAATGAATGAGAAGTAGTGAGTTTTCTATAGTATGAGGCAGATATGATATAAAATGAGACACTCATACATATATAGGATAATGAACATAAATGTGAGAATAAACTTATCTTAATAGAATAAAATTGAGACATATTCCAATGAACATGAGGCAACATACATATAGAAAACATTTGAAAATGAACATAGAAGTAAGAATAAACTTATCTTAATAGAATAAAACTGAGACATATTCGAATGAACATGAGACAAAATGTATATTGAATAAATATTAAAAAACATGCATATGAGAATAAAAATGAGGCAAAACCGACTTAGTAGTAGATACCTCAATAACTACCTACCTTGATAAAGAACCGTTTGACAGGTTTGTTTTTGTGACAGGTTCATATGAAACAGGCTCCTGAAAAGATATGAGAATTATATAAAGCACACACATAAATGTTTAATTTCACGTAGAATGTGAAATTAATATCATTGTTTACAAAATGAGATATTAAAAACTGTTTACAAAAACTCCCACGTTCCCACTCCCTGTCCTTTTTTCACTGTTTACAAAAACTACGGAAAAAAAAACGTCAATTTTTATGGAAAATTTAAAACGCGGAATGGGTTTCCGTCAGTTTTGAAATTCATTGGATACGTTAAAAGATTCGGCGATTTATTTTGAAGCTGATTATCGCTCAAATTTAGTTAGACGTAGAGTTAGGAGATATTAAAGATTAGAAGCGTATCGGGATTTTTGCATTTATTTCTTTCTGTTTTTTTAATTACTTTTTAACACTTTACTGTTGTAAATTTTTTTTTTATTCCTGAAAAAAATGGAGTGCTTGCAAAAATACTTAGTAGAAACATGAAAAAACAGAACCGAATTACCCCTACTTCTGTAGTTGGAGCTTTAGGAGACATATTTTTTAACGAAGCTTATAAAATGAGATTCAATTACTTATTATTGCATACACTGAATATTCGAAATATATCTTCAACAAATCTGAAAAATCAATTTGACTTATTTCTTTTGCAATAAAAAAAAAATTGTAGATATCCAGATTGTTTTTTTTTTTCTACAGAAAACCACAATTCAATTTTGGATAGAAGTGACTAATTTATATTTGGTGTAGATTATGAAGGATATTAATTCTCCATCACTGCGTCATTTGTAAAATTTAATCTTTTAATGAAAAGTAATTCATTTATAATACAAAAAATGAAGATATCCAGATTTTTTTCCTACAGAAAGTCAAAATTCAATCTTAGATTATATTTTATGTAGATTATGAAGGATCTTAAGTCTCCATCACTGCGTCACTTATAGAATTTAATATTTTAAGGGAAAGTAATTAATTTCTAAACTAAAGAAAAATATGTGTTATCCAGATTTTTTTTTTTTTTTTTAGTATTTTTTATCTATTGAATCTTGGATAGAAGCAAATAGCTTATCTTTTGTGTAGATATAATTAAATATTATTATAAAGGATCTTAATTCTCCATCACTGCATCACTTGTAGAATTTAATCTTATAATGGAAAACAATTTATTTGTTGTACAAAAAATGTAGATATCCAAATTATTTTTTTCTTCTACAGAAAGTCAAAATTCAATCATAATCAACAGAAGCAAATATTAAAATCTTATCTGTAATATCTTTATCTCCTTTTGTGTAGTTTATAAATGATCTTAATAATCAAGAGAATAATAAAGGTAAAAATATTTATATTATGAAAGGTCAAACAATAACAATGGGTTTTCATAGATCCCCATTGTTTGTCTTATTACCAAAGAAAAATATCTCTTCCAAGCCGAAATAAATGAGGTCCATTCCTGGAGTCACCTTATATGAAGATAAATATTATGAGATCAGATGTGTGACGGAATTTCGTGAGGTCTTAAGTCTATTGTCAATAGGGGGCGGATTAAATGAAGGAGGTAATCTGTCCCCAGGTCTAGAGTGCATAGAATTTATTACGTCTGCATATAGAGGCTTTAGACCAATGAAGTAGTAGCATCGTCTGTGTCCTCACCATTCAATAAAGATTAAATAAGTTATTTTATAACTTATATAATTTCGGTAAAGTGTTCGTATTAATTAATGCGCATGTTATGAAAATTATTTCTTAGTGAAAATTATCATACTGAATGGAAGCATAATATATAACGCAGATTATGATATGTTAGAAATTGGTAACTGTAACGGTAACGTTGGAATTGAAAATATTAATGGAATAATAATTGGTTAATTAATATTCTGATGGCTGATGGTCAATTGGCTAGCGCTCTTGTGTTTTGTACCACAGGTTTCATGTTCGAGTCTTGGTGGTGGCATGGATGTTAATCATTAATTTCCACATATGTAGCTGTTTACCTTTCATGTTTGACGACAAAGTATAGTTTTAAGGATTAATGGTTCTTTACACTTCTGCAAATGTAATGTGAGGGCCTTTGGTAACACAGGTTTCAGGTTCGAACCTGAACGGTGGCATGGATGTTTGTGAGTGGTTCGGAATCCACATTAAACTGTAGGTCCCTGTCTAATTTGCTCAAAATGTACACACGATGACCGTAGAGCAACAAAACAAACCAATGTTTGAAAGCAGAAAATTTAATTTTTTGAAAAGATTTCTACCAATTCAGGGGCAACTTACAAATTTCAAATGTAATAGGCTCCTTTGTGCATTTTTATTGACATTGTATCTGCTGAATATCTCCTGTTGTAGAAGCAAATAATCTGAGGTCACAATATCCAGTATTTCAAAATCAAATTTTTGAATAATCATCATACTACAAGGAAAGTGAATGAATTATATCAGGATATGCTGTTGTTCTAATGCAGTTGGCAATGCCGAGACAATTAATCTTTATGCCAGAAGCAAGGGCTGCGCCACTACGTAGGTGGCACGTGTATCTTGAAGATATGCTACAGACTGGACTAACGCTACCACCACCATACTCTACGATCCCATTAGACCAGGCCTACGGTTTAAAATGGATTCCGAACCACTACAAGGTCAATGGCACCGCCGGAACTTGAACCTGAAAAATGGGTTACCGAGCACCAGAGCGCTAGCCACTCAGCCATCAGACCCCTTATGTCAGGATATATCGTGCTCATCATATGTGATCAAGATTCTTCATAAATTCAGAATATAAACTGAAACTCTATGTTGGTCTGAGGGAAGAAATATTTTCTTATAGGAACTTCGCAATTAGCATTAGACGATAAAAAATGCATGGTGACAGCTGAGTGATTAGCACTGTGGCACTCGGTATCTAGGGTTTCGGGTTCGTGTCCCAGCGATGCCATGGATGTTTGCAGTGTTTTAGTGGCTTGGATTCATTTTAAACCATAGGTCCCAGTCTTATATGACTGCAGAACGTTGTGAGTAGGGCTGTCAACCCTACCGCGTAAAAAAAAGCATCTCCGCCAATAAGGCAGACGGCCTTAGCCCACGGGGTGGCTCCACTTGCCTCCTTCCTTTGTTGAATTGTTTGACTTGTGAATCCTGATGCTCTGGGCCTGAATGGCATTGTGGCTAGCTCTCTGGCATTCGGTACCACAGGTTTCGGGTTCGAATCTCGGTGGTACCATGGATGTTTGTAGTGGTTCGGAATACACTTTAAACTGTAGGTCCTGGTTTGTTTACCCTAAAGTGTGCACAAGATGACCGTAGAGCTGCAAACCAAACCTGATGATCTTTTGGATTTGAAAAACTCTACTTCGATGTTGATATTTCATACAATTTTTTTTAGGAATACAAAAAACATGTGCAAAAAAAATTTTTAATTAGCATGTAATAAAATATATAGGTTCATTATAAATTTTGTCCAATTCAAGCTAAAAGTAAAAAATAAAATTTAAATGCTAATGTTACACCATATACAACAAGTCGATACATATGAAAAGACAATTCTGAACTTTGACATTTATGTGATCTTTGTGAAGTTCAAATATATTGAATCAGTAAATGATAAAGTTTGGGAAAGAAGTTGCAAACGTAATAGCTCTCGATTACTATATATATAAAAAAAAGACGTTATAAAATATTTCTTTGATAAAAATAATGCCGTTATAGAACAAGAAAACTTTAACTTGCCACTGTAAATCAAATAATACAAATCCTTTTACACCGCAGAAAAATAAAAGTTGATATTCAATTTATTTATAGCAAATAGAGAAAAGGACAAGTTATATTTTTTCCATTGAATTTGAAGTTATGAAGAAGTTCTTGTTAGAGTAGATCAAATTTCTTGGAATTCTGTACTGCATTTTGAGATTAAATATTTATTTTTCAAAAAAAAAAAAAAAAAAAAGATTTTTTTTACAAATAAAATTATTCTTTATCTTAAGTATTTTCATTTATTTATAAGATACTTAATTTTCTTCACTCTTATCTAATTTCTAACGAAGCTGTTTATGTTTATTTTTCTGTGTTTTTTTTATATTTACTTAAGTACCTGCTCTAATTTAAAGCAGGAATATTTTATGCATAAAAGTTTCAATAATCATAGATAAATAATATACATGTTTAAATATTCATGCACAGTAATATATGGAAATAAGAACTAAAGTGCAAATTAAATAAGATTGAAGAAAAAAAAAGGGATTTTTAAAATATGAAATAAATTTTTAAGTGCAGTTCTAAAATTCTCACAGCAGAATTAATGAATCGTGAGCAAATAAATGAATGATAAACAAAAAAATAATAATTAATGAGCAAAATTAATAAATCATGAAGCAAATTATCAATCAAAAATGAGTTTCGTAAATCTTCAGTTAATGTTTTGTTGTAGTTTTAGCAAACAAGATTAAATAGGATAAATAAAATTAAATAATGTATAGTAAACAACACAAAATACATTAATATTTTGTTTATACTTTCAAACAGTTAGTCCATTTTCAACAAAATTAGTTTTAAAAAAAGTCTTATATTTTTTAGAGCTTAAAATGATTTCTTTAAAGAGGCGAGATGTGTAACTTTCCAACAAATTAAAAATGAGATACAATATTAGGCTAATGTAAGATGATAAACTGTTAAATTTAGCAATATTATTAACTACAAATTTTCTCCTTGCCAACCCAATATCTATCTTTTCTACTGTAATATCCTATGTATTCCTTCAATTCTACAATTTAAAGAGTTTCAATTTACTTCTATTAGCTCACACTCTTCCTATATATATCTTGTTCAAATTTTCAATCATTCATAAAATACTTTTTATTCATCCACTCAACTTCAAATACATTTTCTTTGAACTTATAGTGGAGGACACTGGATGTTAATACAGTTTTTTACAATTATTCTTTCACTAATTAAATTTAATTAATGCATTTTAGTTTTTTAGATTTAAGTTGCATTTATCTACCAATAGATGGCGCCAAATAAACTTCAATTCTGCAATTTAAAGAGTTTCAATTTACTTTTTCAATTCCTTCTATTAGCTCACACTCTTCCTATATATATCTTGTTCAGATTTTCAATCGTTCATAAAATACTTTTTATTCATCCACTCAAGTTCAAATACATTTTCTTTGAACTTGTAGTGGAGGACACTGGATGTTAATACAGTTTTTTCAAATATTCATTCACTAATTAAATTTAATTAATGCATTTTAGTTTTTTTAGATTTAAGTTGCATGTATCTACCAATAGATGGCGCCAAATAAACTTCAATTCTGTAATTTAAAGAGTTTCAATTTACTTTTTCAATTCCTTCTATTAGCTCACACTCTCCCTTTATATATCTTGTTCACATTTTCAATCATTCATAAAATACTTTTTATTCATCCACTCAAGTTCAAATACATTTTCTTTGAACTTGTAGTGGAGGACACTGGATGTTAATACAGTTTTTTACAAATATTCTTTCACTAATTAAATTTAATTAATGCATTTTAGTTTTTTTAGATTTAAGTTGCATGTATCTACCTATAGATGGCGCCAAATAAACTTCAATTCTGCAATTTAAAGAGTTTCAATTTACTTTTTCAATTCCTTCTATTAGCTCACACTCTTCCTATATATATCATGTTCAAATTTTCAATCATTCATAAAATACTTTTTATTCATCCACTCAAGTTCAAATACATTTTCTTTGAACTTGTAGTGGATGACACTGGATGTTAATGCAGTTTTTTCAAATATTCATTCACTAATTAAATTTAATTAATGCATTTTAATTTTTTTTAGATTTAAGTTGCATGTATCTACCAATAGATGGCCCAAATAAACTTCAATTCTGCAATTTAAAGAGTTTCAATTTACTTTTTCAATTCCTTCTATTAGCTCACACTCTTCCTATATATATCTTGTTCAAATTTTCAATCATTCATAAAATACTTTTTATTCATCCACTCAAGTTCAAATACATTTTCTTTGAACTTGTAGTGGATGACACTGATGTTAATGCAGTTTTTTTCAAATATTCATTCACTAATTAAATTTAATTAATGCATTTTAATTTTTTTAGATTTAAGTTGCATGTATCTACCAATAGATGGCGCCAAATAAACTTCAATTCTGCAATTTAAAGAGTTTCAATTTACTTTTTTCAATTCCTTCTATTAGCTCACACTCTTCCTATATATATCTTGTTCAAATTTTCAATCATTCATAAAATACTTTTTATTCATCCACTCAAGTTCAAATACATTTTCTTTGAACTTGTAGTGGAGGACACTGGATGTTAATACAGTTTTTTTCAAATATTCATTCACTAATTAAATTTAATTAATGCATTTTAATTTTTTTAGATTTAAGTTGCATGTATCTACCAATAGATGGCGCCAAATAAACTTAAAAAATGAATGAAAATTATTTTTAAAGGATTTTCTTTTGCAATATAGTGAAAAAAAAGAAGGAATCGACTTTATTTTTTTTTTTTTATAATACTTGTTCATTTTTCATTCACCATTTTAATTGATAGGGAATGCATGACCATGGGTAGAGGGTGTGGAGTAAAGTAAAGTAAAAATAAAGCTTTTGCTTAACTATCACAGTGAAACAACTGATCAAGTTAAATATAGTACTTTGGGGCTCATTTAAAAAAATGTATTAAATGATTTTTAAATTTTTGAGTCATAATCCATGTAACTATGCAATATTGAAAGCATTGCATGTTGGCGTCAAAATGCCATTGCGCATGTCAAATGCCAGTTAAAATGTTTTTTAATTTGCTAATTGATGAAACTCATAATAATGATATTCTATTCATGATACTCTTTTTATTGTAAACTGAATGTCATTTTTTATTGATAGCTCTGAGCAGTTTTCTTTAGTATTATTGATGTTAATTAAGTTATTAATCTCAATAAATATTATCTATCTACATTTGATTTATTTAATATTTGTTGTTTATATTTAAATAAAACAGGGCGGTTTTTTTTTTCTTTTTTTCTTTAGAGTAAAGAAGCTATGAAGTTAGCAGTTGAAATTCGTTCAGAGCATGCAGACGGCCACGTTTCACCAACAGTATGTATAGTTTGTTATTTCTTCAAAAAAAAAATATGATTTTTATAAATGCTACCGTTAAGATATAAAATCCTTTATTTTGTAAAATACTTAGATATTTCATGAAATAATGTATTTAGTCTGTTTCGGCTTGAAATAAATTGTAATTGTTAACAAGTTGGTTCATAGAATACGCTTCAATTGTATTACTGCCACTTTATACCAAATGATTGATAACCATCGTTAAGAGTTTCATTGTGCCTGTAACTGTACACGTTTTGATGTGACAACTATTATGTTAATGTATAAAATCTTACTTTAATGATCAAAATATTTATAGCCATAAGTTTCCAATAATTAATTTTTCAAATGCATATTATGTGAGCGAAAAGAAAAAAAAATTTTTTTGCACACATTATTTAATTTTTACCGAAAACATATCAAATCATCATTACTGTTTGCTCATTTGCATACATTATTACGAAAGGAATGTAGAAATTTGTAAAAGGGAACAGTTCTTTGCTAATCTGTGAAAAGTTATTTTGCATGATAATTGATGAGACTAATTTTTAAGCCCCATAAACACAAGTGTCATATATTTGATGATTACTTTAACATTATGATACCCTTGAAAAGGAAAGCTCGAGAAGCAAATATCAAGCTTGATTAATATTGGCAACTAATATACATCTTGAAGTAACAGACTAAAACGTATTTCTTTTCATGAGAAACTGAGCTACTCATTTTGGTAATAGAAGATATCTTTACACGCTTTAGTTGCCCAGTTGAAGTCAGACTGTTTATAAATTCTATTACGAAGTAAACATTCAATTCAGTAAGGATCAAGGAAACACGATGCTAATAATAACAAGCAAAAATAACAAGATGCTTTGACGGCAATAAATATTTCATTTCACACTGATATAAGGAATGTAAAAATCTATGAAAGTTCTTTGTTAATATGTGAAAAGTTATTTCGTTTGCTAATGGATGGGACGAAGAGAACTTTTCATTTTTGTAAGAAAAGGTATCTTTACGAGATTTAGTTGCACAGTTGGAGCCAGGTAGTTCTGTAAATTCTTTTACGAAGGAAGCATATAATTCACTGAGTATCAAGGGAAAACAACAAGATGCTTTGACTGCAATAGATATTTCATTTCAAGCTGATATAAGAAGCTGCTTGAAGGATCAAGGATAAGAAATACCAGCATTAAAGTATTTGTTGTTTGCAAAAAGAGTGCAGTAAAAACATGGTTAATAGAAATGGTAGGCAATTTTTGAGGTGTTTACAGTAGTTACAGTTCATACCTGAAGTTGTGTCGCAAGAGGGTAAATCAAAATTAAATTACTAGGGTAAATAGAAAATTATTTACATTTTTATTTTGCAATTTATTTAAATAAAGCTTGAGTTTCAATAGGCACATCAGTTTCTAAGCAATCTCCGTTCTCATCAAAGTACTTTGTAATAATATCAAAAGTCTTTGTCCTAAGATCCTTCAAATAAAAGGTTTCCGGTTGATCGTGAAACCACTTTAGCCCGCATTTCGCAGATTTGAACCTAGGACAAACAATGACCTCGAAAAGCCCTATCGAGAGGCCAAACAAATTAAAGTCAGATGGAGACCCTAACCTTAATAAGTCCACAATTTTGGCAATATTTATGCATAAAGACAGACCAAGAAAGGAAGTGTCTAACTTGAATATCAGCAATTTCTCCCATTATTATCCATCCCAGAACTGTTGAACAACTACTCACTTATTATTCTTTTCTCAATACAATACCTGCACACATCTTGTACAGTAGTTGTATCTTGCACAATACTTATACAGATCTTGTCTCGTACAATACTTGTGACATCAATGCTTGCATGGCTGCATTCGACTGACTTCAAAATTGACAATGCATATCATACATTGTCAAATTTTAGTTTGCCTACTACATAATGGTTTACTAATAGCAAAATTGAACATCGAAATCTTTCTAGGTTGTATAATTCTTGTCTTAACTCTAATAAGATCACCTGGATCTAAATAGATTTGCATTAAACGATTACTGTTTCTAGTAAAATAACCATTCGAAAAATGAAAATTAAGAAAGTGTCTAAAAATTGTTTCTATTCCGATGCCCATACATGATATGGATATAAATGAACACAGAAGCAAACTATTAGCTTGGCACTCAGTACATTTTTTCTGACAGACCACATAGATGTCAGAACAGGCACAGATATCAAAGCTATGTCAGATTAAAGTTTTAAATCTTCATCAAAGATAAACTTCCTTGAACATCAATGAATCAACTTGAGCACTTTAGGACTATAGCAACATAACAGTCTTTCACTTTGTGCCTAATGGATTAAATGAGTCTTATTTTTCCCCTTTAATTTTGTTTCTATCAATATTCTTCAATTTATTCCTATTTACTCCTGAATACCTTATTTCAAATATCTGAACTACTTTTGTGAAACGTTCCACCAAAACATGTTTAATCCTTTTCACCTGTGAAGTGCTTTTGCTTCAGTACATGCTCACTTTTTATCCAACGCATATTATGCTAGAGCAGGGGTGGCAAACCCTTCTGCCCGCCTTGAATACTTTTTGTGGCCCGTGAGATGTATCACACTTTTACAAAATAGATATATTTTATAATGGTCAAAGTAGTGAAAACCAATGTATTTAAAAAATACAATATGTGTGCATCTATATATTTAAAAATGAACTGTCCACATTATGAGAAAAATGAACTTTGATTTTAAAATAATATTCTTTTGCGAATATAGGACAAATATTACCCGTTTTATGTATGAGTTTACAGTCATGAGTTCGCAGAATAATTAAATTATATTCTGCGAATTCATAACGCGCGATCTTGGAATATCTAATATTATAGCTTCTATTTTCCTTTAAATAAACTGATTGACGCAGTGATCATCCCTAGATACGTACAGTTGATTGTTGACAGCAGAGCAAACCAGACTCTTATTTGAAGTTGTTAGCGCGTTTCGTTCAACTTACACCTGAGAATCGTTTTTCTCGAAAATGAAATTGACCCAACACAAAACACACTCTAACAAAACGGACGGTCACCTGCAACACCCATTACGATGTGCAAATACCCAAATTGAGATCGATTTGCAAAAAACCAAGTGAAAGAGTGGAGAAACAACTTTCGCACCAGTAAAATAAATATTTTTTAATGATTTTATTTTTTTTATTTCATTTTTATTTGTATATTTCTTTTTAGTGTTATACATTTCTTTATATCCTGCGTTTAGTATCATTATTATTACATTATCTATCTTTAGATGTAAGAATAATATTAAGCACAATAATAATAACTCATAATGTTTCAATTTTTCACTTCAAAGAAATGTCTTTAGTGGGTCTAAATCTATTGTGGGGACATACAATTTTATATGCGGCCCGCGGAAGTTAGGATGCATTTTCAAATGGCCCGTAAGATCATTTGGATTGGCCACCGCTGATCTACACCAAGTTCATGTACCTGTGCGGTCAGGATATATGGTAGAAAATGCAGTTTGTTTTTGTCCTTGACCATTATTAGGTTTTCAATAGTGTTTATGTGCTGGATATCACACACTAATATGTAAATAAGTGTAATTTCGAGATTACATATGTTAGTTAAATAAGTGATTCACATACAAAAACATGCATTAGAATGCACTCTAAAAAATATAACCTAAACGCAATGGTGCTTTTGATAATAAAATTATCTTTAAAATATCTTTCATTTTTTTACTATTATGAATACCAATGTGTTAGAGCAGGGGTCTCCAAACTTTCCAGCCTTAGGGCCGTACTGTTTACTCCAGTAAGTACCAAAGGCCAAAACCATTTTAATTTTTATGCCATTATCTATAATTTCCAGTTAGTTGTTATGATGTTAAATTTTCGTTAAATTTTCTGCGTATTATGCTTGTCATTAAGCTTTACCTAGCAAGTCAATAAAACCGAGTTATTATCATTCTGTGTGTTTTTTATCCAATTTATTACAGCAAAAATAAGCTATTCGCTGTCGCGGGCCGTAGTTTGGAGACCCCTGTGCTAGAGTGAACTAAAGGTATGCATACAGCACTATGATGTTGACTTTCTAAATGTGGTGGTGATGTTTTGCAGGGCGAGACGTTCCGGGGCCTGTCCCCTCGCAACACCTTCCGGGCGTCGACGCGGAGGAGGCAGCAGCAGCAGGACAAGCACCACCTGACCGTCCCCAGCGACCACCCGGACGACATGCACACGCCGAGCGAAGATAGTGGCGTTGACCTGCCCAACGGAACCATCTTTGGTCACGGGAGTAGGAAAGGAAGCAGGTAGGCCGTGCATTCTCAATGTCGGTGTAGTACTGAATAATCATACTAAAAGAATAGAATATTTGTAAAAGTATATAATTGATGCAAACTCAATCAGGTGCAACAGAAAAAAAAAGTCAGACAGCTTTACTGATTTGCCTCATGCAACCTTGTGCAATTTTCATTATGCTAGATTTTAAGTACTTATTCATCACTGAATTTTCTGTCTACATGAGCGCATCTCATAAGAAGTGTAAATGGTAATAACATTGGATAATTTTATTGATATTTTCAATACAGACCAATAAATAGTCGAACTATTTCAATATAACGCATTTCTTATTCACTTGTATTAATAGTAAATGCAGTTAAACACGATGTTTTCAACTGTTGGCTATCAGAATTGCTAATAGAGAATCATATTTATTGAAGACATATAGAGCGATGGCAAAGAGACATAGTTTAAATTGCTACACCAAGGTATAGAAATATATATTTGAATCATGTTTATTTCACGCATTTGAATTATGGTAGGAAGGTACTGTTAAATTTGCTACTCAAGATAAGAACTCAAATAGCAGGTTCATATTTTTTTATACATATAAGAATGATGGCAGGTAGGCATGATTGAACTTAATACACCACATAAAAAAATTAAACAGCAGAATCAGATTTATTGAACACATTCAAAAATATGGTTGAGAAAAGTTAATTTAAATTGTTTTTATACATAGGAAAATCAATAGTTGAATAATATTTATTCTGCATATGCAGAATTTAAATAAGATTGCACGGTTAATTTTGTACATGAGATAGGAATGCAAATAGCAGAATCATATTTTTTTAAACATATAAGAAGCAGGTAGGCATGATTGAATTTAATACCTCAAATAAAAAGCAAATAGTAGAATCATGTTTATTGAACACATACAGAGAAATGGTAGGGATACAATTTAAATTGCTCCACCCGACAGGAAAGGCAATATCTGAATCAATTTTATTGTACATATGCAAAATTTAAATTAAAAAACACAGTTAAATTTGCTACTCAAGACAGGAACGCAAATAACATATAAATTTTTATATGTATATGAATGATGTCAAGAAGACACGGTTAAATTTACTGCACTTGATAAACCAGCAAACAGCAGAACAATCTTTATTATCCACATACAAAATGAAAGTAAGGGAAGCATGGTTAAACTTAGAAGTAATATTGAGGTACACATTTAGTAATTAATATTGAGATACACGATATACTGAAGTATGTAAAGAATGCACAAATTAACACTGAGGGCAGATTGAGAGATCAAACTGTTCGATGCGCCAATCAAACATTTTCGGTAATTCAAAAAATGCCAGTAGCATATAACTGAGGCAGTATTTTTGGCATATCCCTATTAATAGGTTCGTTGTTGCTTCTTATCCCACCTGGGCGACAGCAACATCTAGACTCATGAACAATATCAAGTTCATCAAGTCCATGAACCCGTGTGGTCATGATAAAACCACAGTTAAAAATGTGTTTCACATACAAAAATATGTATTAAAATGCATTCGTAAAAATATAACCTAAACGCAATGGTGCTTTTGATAATTAAAGTGTCATCCATTCTTTTAATACTATGAATACAAATGTTTTCAGCAAAATTCATCTAACGTTTCCACAAAATTAGATTCTCATTTAAGATAACTCAAAATATTTTTGAGGCGAAATTTCTTATCAAATCCCTTCCATTAACTACATCTGAAAGTAAAGAAGAAAAACGTTCTGTGAGTAAATATCTTCTAAGATTACTTACCCGATACTTTAATCTTACCCTGCCAAAGAATTTCCTTTTGATAGAAGAAACTATATCAGCGTTCTAAGGCAAAAAAGATAAGAAATCCATCAAAAGAGGATAGAAGGAATCATAATATCCACTCTACCAAGACAGTTTTGAAACTTTTAGTTTGAAAATGATCAGCAAGAAAGAATTTTTTTTTCTGTCGTTCATTTAATGAAAAAAAGTTATTTACGTCATTGGATGACTTCATACTTCCCTTACAGAATTCGAAAAAAATTTCTTTTGAGGCAAAAATGGAATATTTCATGAATGAATAATGTTCAACAATATCCAAAAATGCTTTTGAATTTTTTTCTAATAAAATAAATAGCTAACATTAAAGAAATTTAGAGCTTTCTTTTTAATTAAATATTTTTGTTTTTTAGAATCTAATTAATCTTCTTGATGATATTCCTTGGACTGGCTAAGATTTATGATTTATGAGAGATAACTGCATCTTAATGGATCGAAATGGCGTAAAATGTTTGCTTGGAAGAGAAATTGTATTTTCTGGAGTAAATAACTCGAGATTGAGGTTTGGTTTGGTTGCTTTAACTTTTTTGCACACTTGGGACTAATTGCAGTCTGATGGCCAATTGGCTGGCACTCTAGAATTTGGTAACACAGGCTTCATTTTCGAATTCTCGTGGTTGCATGGATGATTGTTAGTGGTTAGGAGTGGTTAAACGAGGTTCCGGCCCGTTTAGCCCTTGTGTGCACAAGATTACCGTAGAGCAATAAACCAAACCAAACCAAACTAATTGGACAAATTAGTATGGAACCTATAGTTTGACGTGGATTCCAAACCATTAACAAGCATCCATACCAACGCCAAGATTTGAACCTAAAACCTGTTGTATCAATGGTCAGAACGCTAGTCAATTGGACATCAGGCCGCTTGGAGTTTGGGGACCAATTATACTTCATGATTGATATATATCACACCATGAAGAACTGTATATATAAGTTTGTAGCTTTCGACTGATGGCCGAGTGACTAGCGCTGGTAGCCACAGGTTTTCGGGATCGAGTCCTGGCATTGCCATGAATATTTGTAGAGGTTGATAATCCACTTTAAACGGTATGTCTCGATCTAATCTGATCTTAGAGCTTTGTGGGGGCAGTGTGATTGGCGTCCGTAACATATCTTTACGTTACAAGTGCCAACTGGATAGTGCTAAATGAGTAATAGCGATGCAGCCGTTGATTATGGCATAAAGATTAACTGTCTCTGTATTGCCAGCAGCATTAGAACAACAAGAACAGTTAAATATAACATAAAACAGTTTTACATAAAAAAAAACATGCATTATAATGCATTCGTAAAAATATGGCCTAAACGCAATGGTGCTTTTGATAATAAAATGTCTTTCATTCTTTTACTACTATGAATATACATTTCAGCAGCAAAAATTCAGGATAATATTTAATGTCACCACAACCTAACGTTTCCACAAAAATTAAACGAGAGTTTTTTTAAAAATCTTTTCAGATAACTCAACTATTTTTGAGGCGAAATTTCTGATAAAATTCATTCCATTAACTACATCTGAAAGTAAAGAAGATAAAAAAAAAACCGTTCTGTGAGTAAATATCTTCTAAGAATACTTACCCGATTTTTAATCTTACCCTACCAAATAATTTCCTTTTAATAGAAGAAACCATATCAGAGTTCCAAAAATAAAAAAACAAGATACGGAATCCATCAAAAAAGGAGATATAAGGAATCACAATATCCACTCTACCAATCCAGTTTTTCGTTTGAAAAAATGATCGGCAAGAAAGAATTATCGTGTTTTTTTTTCTATCGTTCATTTAATGAAAAAAAAAAAGCATTTACGTCATTGGATCTTCCCTTACAGAATTCGAGAAAAATTTATTTTGATGCAAGAAGGGAATATTTCGTGAATGAATAAATCTCCCACATCATACAAAAGAGCATTCTAAATTTTTTTTTTTTTCGAATAAAATAAATCGCGTAACGTTAACGCAATGTAGTGCTTTCTTTTTAATGAAATATTTTTGCTTTTAAAAATCTAATTAATCTTATTGATGTTATTCCATGGATTTGATAAGATTTATGATGGACAATTAAATTTTAATCGAACAAAATGGCGTAAGATAGTTGCTTTAGAGGAAAAAATTTTCTGGAGTAAAGCAACTCGAGTTTGAGGTTTAATTTGGTCGGGGTACGGTCATATTTTTGCACACTTTAGACTAATTACACTGGGACGTACAGTTTTTCACATGAATTCCAAACCATTATAATATCCAGGCCACCTCCAGGATTCGATCCTAAAACCTATAACACCAAAGGTCAGAGTGGTAGATAATTGGATATCAAGCCGCTTCGATTTTTAGGACAAATTACACTTCTTGATTGAGATATACTTTTACCATGAAGAATTGTTTGTATAAGTTTGTAAATTTATCTGATGACCGAGTGATTAACACTTTGGCTCTCGGTGCTACAGGGTTCGGTTCGAGTCCCGGCGGTGTCATGGAGTTTTTTAGTGGTTTGGAATCTATTTTAAACCGTAGGTCCCGGTGTAATATGATCGTAGAGAGCTGTGGGGTATTATTACTTGTACCCGTAGCCCATCTTCAAGCTACACGCACCTCCTGGATAGTGCTAAGTTAATAACGTCGTGCAGCGCTTGCCTTAAGGCATCAAAGACTGTCTAAGTATTTTCCAGCTGCAATAGAAAAAAAATTCTTTGACTACTATGAATATAAATTTTTGCAGGAAAATTCAGGATAAAATTTAATATGACCACAATCTAACATTTCCGCAAAATTAGACGAGACCAATTTGTCTTATCTTTTTCAGATAACTCAAATATTTTTTAGACTAAATTTCTTATAAAATTCATTCCATTAACTACATCTGAAAGTAAAGAAGATTAAAAACGTTCTGTGAGTAAATATCTTCTAAGATTACTTGCCCAATTTTTAATCTTACCGTACCAAAGAATTTCTGTTTAATAAAAGAAACTCTATCAGAGTTCCATGAAAAAAAAAAAAAATCCATCAAAAGAGGATAGAAGGAATCAATATCCACTCTTATCAATCCAGTTTTTAAACTTTTCGTTTGAAAAGGATCGTCATTTTTTTCTATCGTCATTTAAAGAGAAAAAAAGTTATTTACGTCATTGGATGACTTTATCTTCTTCCCTTGAAGAATTGGAGAAAAATTTCTTTTGATGCAAAAATGGAATATTTCGTGAATAAATAAGGTTGAACAACATACAAAAAATGCATTTTAAGTTGTTTTTTTTTCTAATAAAATAAATAGCGTAACGTTAAAGCAATTTAATGCTTTCTTTTAATTGAATATATATTTTTGTTTCGTTAAAATCTAATTAATCTCTTTGATTTTCATACACTGTTTAAGATAGATGATTTATAATGGATAACGCATGTTGATGGATCAAAATGGCTTAAAATGGTTGCTCAGGAAAGAAAATTTATTTTGTGGAGTAAATATCTCGAGATTGAGGTTTGGTTTGGTTGCTGTAAGGTCATTTTTGCACTCTTTGGACTAATTGCAGTCTGCATCATAGGCTTCATGTTCGAATCCTGGCGGTTGCATGGATGATTGTGAGTGGTTCGAAATGCACTTTAAACTAGGTTCCGGTCCGTTTAACCCTTGTGTGCACAAGATGACCGTAGTTGCAAACCGTAACATACCAAACAAATCGGACAAGTTAGACTGGAACTGGTAGATCAACGGGGATTCCAAACAATTAACAAACATCAATGCCACAGCCAGGATTCGAACCTAAAACCTGTAGTATCAATGGTCATTTGAGGATTAGGCTGCTTCTCCTTACACTTCATGATTGAGATATGTATTACACCATGAAGAATTTTTGAATAAATTTGTCTTTTGCTGACGCTCCTTACCACAGATTTCGGATTCGAGTATCGGCGGTGCCATAGATGTTTGTAGTGGTCCGAAATTCACTTTAAACAGTAGGTCCCTGTCTGTTTAACTCTTGTGTGCACAATATGACCTTAGAGCGGTAAACCAAACCTAATCCCTTGACCATTACTAGGGTTTCAGTAGTTTATGCGCTTGATATGTTGTTGTTGTTATCGTATCCCTTTTGGGAGGGATGCAGCTTCTGTTCTGGTGGAGAACCCGTAGGTAGAAGTTTGACTTCAGGTCCGTGTCGCTCTTACGGTCGTAGGAGACCGGCACCTACGGTTTAAAGTGAATTCAAACCACTACAAACATCTATGGCACCGCCGGGACTCGAACCCGAAACCTGGCACCAAGCGCCAGACCCTCGCGCCAGGCCCCATTCGCTTATCACATTTTTTTTTTTTTCCCTAATTCAGCTGGCAAACACAGACACCTTGGTGTTGGATGCCTTATGCTTATCACATGTCAAGATATGACGCGGAGTAAATGCCCCCGCAACGCTCTACGATCTTATTTTTTAAAGTGGATTCGAACCACTACAAACCACCATGGCACATATAGAGTGCTAGCCACTTATACAAGTCAATATGAAATTCAAATTACAAAATAAATAAATAAAATCAAAATTCGTAAAAATATAACCTAAACGCACTGGTGCTTTTCATAATAAAATGTATTTTATTAGTATAAATACAAATTTTTCAGGAAAATTAATGAAATTATTTAATATGCCCACAATCAACGTTTCCACAAAAATTAGACAAGCCCATTTTTTTTTTTTTTTTTTTCATCTTTTTGAGATAACCCAATTTTTTTTTTCAGAGGAAATTTCTTACCCAATTCATTCCAAAACTACATCTGAAAGTGAAGTAGAAAAAAACCTTTTTTTTTTTTTAGTAAACATCTTCTAAGATTACTTTACCCAATTTTTTAATCTTACTATACCAAAGAATTTCCTTTTAATGGAAGAAACTCTACCAGAGTTTCAAAAAAGAAGAAAAAAAAAGTTAAGAAATCCATCAAAAAGGCGATCGAAGGAATCATAATATCCACTCTAACAAAATCCAGTTTTTTTTCTCTTAAAATGATCGGCAAAAAAAAAATTATCGTTATCGTTTTTTTTTTTTTTTTTTTTTTTTGCTATCGTTCATTTAAATGTAAAAAAAAAATATATATAGTGTTTTACTTCTTTGGATGACTTCATCTTCGCCCTTACAGAATTTGAAAAAAATTTCTTCTGATGCAAAAATGGAATATTTCATGAATGAATAATGTTGGACAACATCCAAAAATGCGTATTTTTTTTTTTTTTAATAAAATAAATAGCTTAAAAGTTAAAGCAATTTAGTGCTTTCTTTTTAAATAAATATTTTTGTTTTTCAACATCTAATTAATTTTTGGATGATATTTCATTGACTGACTAAGATTTATGACGGATTACTGTATTTTGTAGGGTTAAAATTGCTTAAGAGAGAAAATTGAATTTTCTGTTGTAAATAACTCGAGTTTGAGCTTTAGTTTAGTCACTCTACGGTCATTTTTTGCACACTTTGGGGACCTGAAGTTTAACTGGATTCCGCACCACTTACAACCCCCCATGTCACCTCCAGGATTCGAACAGCAAGTCTAGGGTACCAAAGGCAAAGCGCTAGCCAATTGGCAGTCGGGCCGATCACCCATATTGAAGACCCAGCTCTTTATAACTAATAATGTTCACAAGGCTATTATTGCAGTCCTACAGTCATTTGTGGATTTTAAAAGTACACCTGGTCGTCTGGTGTCTTAATAAAAGAGGTCAATTCAAGATGGCACATGCTTACAATACTATAATAAAAAGGACAATATAATGGAAATGTTTGTTTATAATATTTTGGCTGTTTGATTTGACTAGGTACCATCTGGCAAGAATCACTGTGAGCCTTACTGTATATCGGTTTCAGTTTGAAGCTATACGGTCATTTTTGCACATATTACGCTAATTAGACTGGTACCTATAGTTTAACGGGATTCCAAACCATTAACAAATGCTTATCCCACCGCCATGATTCGAATCTAAAACCTGTGGTACCAACGGTCAGAGCTCTAGTCAATTGGACACCAGACAGCTGCAGATTTGAGGACCTATTACGCTTTATGATTGAGATATACACTGAAGTGACAAAAGTCATGGGATACCTCTTAATATCATGTCGGCCCTCCTTTCGCCCGGCGAAGTGCAACAACTCGACGTGGCATGGACTCAACAAGTCGTTGGAAGTCTTCTGCAGGAATATTGAGCCATGCTGTCTCGATAGACGTCCATAATTGTGAAAGCGTTGATGGTGCAGGATTTTGGGCACGAACAGACCTCTCGATGATGTCCCATAAATGCTCGATGGGATTCATGTCGGGCGATCTAGGTGGCCAGATCATTCGTTGGAACTGTCCAGAATGTTCTTCAAACCAATCGCGAACAGTTGTGGCCCGGTGACATGGCGCATTGTCATCCAAAAATCCCATCGTTGTTTGGGTACATGAAGTCCATGAATGGCTGCAAGTGATCTCCAAGTAGCTGAACATAAGCATTTCCAGTCAATGTTCGGTCCAGTCGCACCAGAGGACCAAGTCCATGCCATGAAAAACAGCCCACACCATTACGGAGCCACCACCAGCTTGAACAGTGCCTTTGCTGACAGTTTGGGTCCATGGCTTCGTGGGGTCTGCGCCACACTCGAACCCTACCATCAGCTCTTACCAACTGAAATCGTGACTCATCGGACCAGGCCACGGTTTTCCATTCATCTAGGAACCAACCGATATGCTCACGTGCCCACGAGTGTCGCTGCAAGCGATGTCGTTCTGTCAGTAAAGGCACTCGAGTCGGTCTTCTGCTGAATAGCCCAAGAAAGCCAAATTTCTCCTCACAGTTCTAACAGACAAGTCCCCTTGTACGTCCCACATTGATTTCTGCGGTTATTTGACGCAGTGTTGCTTGTCTGTTAGAATTTACGACTCTTTGCAGACGTCGCCGGTCTCGGTCGTTAAGTGCAGGCGGTCGACCACTGCGCTGTCCATGGAGGGATGTTATGCCTGAAATTTCATACTCTCGGCACACTCTTGACACAGTGGATCTGGGAATGTTGAATTCCCTAATGATTTCCGAAATGGCATGAACCATGCGTCTAGCTCCAACTAACATTCCGCGTTCAAAGTCTGTTAATTCCGTCGTGCGGTCATCATCACGTCAAAACCTCTTCACATGAATAACCTTGAACAGAAATGAAAGCTCTGCGAAAGCACTGCGCATTTATACCTGTTCTACGCGATGCTACTGCCATCTGAAAATTTGCATATTGCTATCCCATGACTTTTGTCACTTCAGTGTATTACACCATGAAGAATTATTTGTATAAGTTTGTAGCTTTTGTCTGATGGCCGAGTGACTAGCGCTCTAGTGATCGGTGCCACAGGTTTTCGGGTTCGTGTCCCGGTAGTGGCATGGATGTTTGTAGGGGTTCGAAATCCACTTTAAACCAAAGATCTCTGTTTAATGGGATTGTAGAGCGTTATGGAGGTAATGTTACTCGTGCCCGTAGCATATCTTCAAGCTACACCTGCCCCTGGATAGTGCTAAATTAGTAACAGCGGTGCAGCCATTGCTGATGGCATGATAACAGTATCTCCAACTGAATTAGAACAACAAAAACAGTTAAGTGATTCACATAAAAAAGCATGTATTAAAATGCATTTATATAAATACAACCTAAACGCAATGTTGCATTTAATAATTAACATTTTCTTAAAATGTCTTTTAATACTATAAATACAAATTTGTGCAGCAAAATTCAGGAATAAAATTTGATATGAACATAATCTAGCGTTTTCACAAAATTAGAAGAGGTATTTGTTTTTATCTTTTTTCTGTTAACTCAACTATTTTTGAGCCTAAATTTCTTATGAAATCCATTCCATTAACTACATCTGAAAGTAAAGAAAAAAAGAAAAAAAAATCCAGATGTGAGTAAACATCTACTAAGATTACTTACCATATTTTTTTAATCTTACCATACCGAAAATTTCCTTTTAATAGAAGAAACTAGATCAGAGTTCCAAAAAGAAAAAAAAAAAAGATAAGAAATCCATCAAAAAAGGGGAAAGAAGGAATCGTAATAGCCACTCTAGCAATCCAGTTTTTAAACTTTTCGTTTGAAAAAGGATCGGCAAAAAGGAATTATCGCGCTTTTTTATCATTCTTTTAATGAAAATAAAAGTTATTTACGTCATCGGATGACTTCATACTTCCCTTGCAGAATTGGAGAAAAAATTTCTTTTGATGCAAAAAATATTTCGAATGAATGAATGATATTCGACAACACCCAAAAATGCAATCTAATTTTTTTCTAATGAAATAAATAGTAGAACTTTAAATCAATTTAGTGCTTTTTTTTAATTAAATATTTTTGTTTTTAAGAATCTAATTAATCTTTTCGGTGATATTTCATGGACTAGTTAAGATTTATGATTTATGATGGATCAAAATGGCGTAAAATTGTTGCTTAGGAGAAGAAATTGTATTTTCTGGAGTAAATAATTTATGTTTGAGTTTTAGTTTGATCAGTGTACGGCCATTATTTGCATACAATGGACTAATTATACTGGGATCTACAGTTTAACGTGGATTGCAAAACCATTAACAAACATCCATGCCAACGCCAAGATTCGAACATAAAATCTGCCGTACCAATGGTCAAAGCGCCATTCAATTGAACATCAGGCTGCTTCCAGTTTGAGGACCTATTATACTTCATGATTGAGATATATCATACCATGAAGAACTGTATGTATAAATTTGTAGCTTTTGTCTGATGGCCGAATGACTAGCGCTGCCACAATAGGCTGATGGTTTTTAGCGCTGTAATCGTTGCCACAGGTTTCGGGGTCGGGTCCCGGCGGTGCCCTGAATGTTTGTAGTGGTTGAGAATCCACTTTAAACGGCAGGTCCCGATCTAATCGGATCTTAGAGCTTTGTGGGGGCAGTGTTACTCGCATCCCTAGCATATCTTCATGTTACACGCACCTGCTGGATAGTGCTTAGTGCGTACCGTCGGTGCAGTGATTGCCTTAAGGCATCAAAGACTGTCTAAATGTTTGCCAGCTGCAATAGAAAAAAAAAAATTCTTTTACTACTATGAATACAAATTTTTGCAGCAAAATTCAGGATAAAATTTAATGTGACCACAATCTAACGTTTCCACAAAATTATACAGGCATTTATGTGGGGGCAGTGTGATTGACGTCCGTAGCATATCTTTACGTTGCAAGTGCCAACTGGGTAGTGCTAAATGAGTAACAGCGATGCAGCCGTTGATTATGGCATAAAGATTAACTGTCTCTGTATTGCCAGCAGCATTAGAACAACAAGAACAGTTAAATATAACATAAAACAGTTTTACATAAAAAAACATGCATTATAATGCATTCGTAAAAATATGGCCTAAACGCAATGGTGCTTTTGATAATAAAATGTCTTTCATTCTTTTACTACTATGAATATACATTTCAGCAGCAAAATTCAGGATAAAATTTAATGTCACCACAACCTAACGTTTCCACAAAATTAAACGAGAATTTTTTAAAAATCTTTTTCACATAACTCAACTATTTTTGAGGCGAAATTTCTTATAAAATCCATTCCATTAGCTAAATCTGAAAGTAAAGAAGATAAAAAAAAAAAAAACGTTCTGTGAGTAAACATCGTCTAAGATTACTTTCCGGATCTTTTAATCTTACCATACCAAAGAATTTCATTTTAGTAGAAGAAACTATATCAGAGCTCCTTGAAAAAAAAAAAGAAAAGAAATGAAAAAAAGAAAGATATTCCATGGGCTGAATGAGATTTATGATTTATGATGGATAACTGTATTTTGAAGTATTAAAATTGCGTAAGATGATTTCTTAAGATTGAACATTTTATTTTCTGCAGTAAATAATTCGTGTTTGAAGATTTATTTCATCACATGACAGAGATATACTACAGTATGAAGAATTGTCTGAATGATTATGTCAGTTTCAAGGAATACTACGCTCAAAAATTAATTAAATGATCAGAAATATTAATTTGTTGTTTAATAAGTTAGCAAGACAAAAGGGGAATAGCTTTCACATGTGTTAAAATTAGTTATCCGAGTTCAAATCTGCTTTCTGTGTTTTTATGCCCCTCAGAAGATGATGTAAAAATTACTACTGCCACTACACCACACTACATCCTTGTGCCTAGAGATGGGTTGCTCCTATACAGTTTGGGAATGATGTGGGTGATGAGTCGGACTGGTCTCCGTGATGCTGTTACAGTCACATGAGACCAGGAACAAAAGCTAAAGTGGATTTCGAACACCTACCATGGCACCCACGGAATCATCGATGGCACCGCCAGGATTCGAACGCGAAACCTGTGGTACTGAGCGCCAGAGCGCTAGCCACTTGGATATAAGACACGCCATTTTCAAGATAGAGTAAGAAACCATCTCCAGTAGAGTATGGTCATCTCCAAGAGACTACTACTACATCACACCACATCAATGTGCCTAGAGCTGAGTTGCCCCGTTACAGTTTGGGAATGATGTGGGTGAGAGAGAAAAAAGTTCTTTTTACATACATAACAAGTTAGAAGGTACATAAAGAAGAAAAGAGGGGTGTTCTTTAGTCTTGTAAGTTTCTGATTTGACTTTTACGATTTATTACGATTGAAGGACATTTGAAAATGTCATATATACACTAGGTCATAGCCTACATCCATAAAAGTTTTGCAGAAAATGAACTGAAGAAGAAACAGTAAATCAACACAGAAATATAGGTGCGTCAATATGTGCGTTTCAAATTGACTCATCGGGAGACTACAGACGACTCCTTAAACCATGGGCTATCGACATTTTGCAGACAAAGCAAGCTATATAGACTAAAATTAATAAAAAATAAAAATAAAAAATAATTTCTTGTTGACAATTTCTTTCTTAATCGATAATAACTTTGAAATCCTTAGCATTTAACCGTAGTAACCAGGTAGCCTTGTAGTTATCCTTGTAGTAATCATGTAATCTTGTTATCCTTGTAGTAACCTTGTTATCCATTTAACCTTGTAGTAACCTTGTTATCCTTGTAGTAATCATGTAATCTTGTTATCCTTGTAGTATTGTTATCCTTATTAATCATTTAACCTTGTAGTAACCACTTGTTAACCATATTGCCTTGTAGTAAGCTTGTTATCCTTGTAGTAACCTTGTTATCCTTATAGTAATCATTTAACCTTGTAGTAACCATGTTATCCTTGTAGTAACATATATTTTAACCTTGTTATCCTTGTAGTAATCATGTAACCTTGTATGTAACCATGTAGCACTTTTAAACGTTCTACGCCAAAATTTAATGCAGACAAATACTCAGATTTCTTAGCAAAATCTCTTAGATGAGTAATTGTAATATTCACCGACATGTTTAACTTCTGTTTAATCATTCTGAATCACCAAAAGTCTGTAGGCGACGTGCGTACAGTACTGGCGCGTAAATGTTAATCTACAGCCGTTTGCATTACCTTAACTTTATCAAGTATTTTATGTAAAAACTAAGGTTATTCCAACCAAACACTTAAATAGCATAACACTTAGTAATTTAATAAAATATATATCCATCCAAAGCAAATATTCTAATATTACATGTTTGCGGTCGCCATCAATTCATTCAGTCAGTTGATAAGCCTCATTCTCCGTATTATTCATACTCAGCTTATACTATAGTTTCATTTTTTTTAATGCAGGGTATCCACTGGCTCCAGGGACTCTATGTCGCTGGACACCAAGGCATTGCAGAGGAAGCTCAGTCCATCTAAGCCTCTGGCGGACCAGCCCGCGAGCCGCCACGCGCAGATCTCTGGACGCCATGACCAGTTTGAGGGACGGCAACCAGGCTACCAGGATGAGAAGAACCACTTTCAGGAGGCACAGCAGCGGTGGGGAGGGTGGACATTCTGAAGACCGTAGGCCCAGGCATATGACCTACGAAGACAGGAGATGGAGCTTGGGTAGCGAGATGGTGGCGGCACCCTACGGTGAAGGACATCTGGTGAGTACATTTTTTTTTTCAACATTGCATGAATTAGTTCATTTCAGTTTAAATTGGTACACAAGATTACAGCGGTTTCTATTCTGCAGCCTGCCTGACTTCAAAATAGCATTCAAGTTTAGTTCCATAATTGATAACTTTTGCAGAAAGTCTATTCAATTCAACTTTTAACCAATAGATAACCTGAATTCGCAGTACAGCAATGGGAAAATTTAGTTTTCATCTGTTATATAAAGACTAAATTGGGACTTTGGAGGGAAATATTTGGTGTCCATTTTATTTCAGATCGTTGCGGTTTTGTCTTTGACAAACTTCAAATATGTTATGTCTTGAATCAGCCAGTCATTTTTAAATCGAACATTTTTTGAAGCGGAGTGAAAATTAATCTTAATTTGATCAATTACAAATCACAAAATTTGAAGGTACATGATAAATTTTCGCCCTAATAATCAAATCCATTTATTATCGGGTCTAACTGTAACGCTGCTATATAATGCATTGAAGAAAAAATGATAAATTTCCGACTGCAAGTTGGATTTACACTGAGGACCTTTGACTAAAGACATTCACACTGAGGATTTCCAACTGCAGACTAAATTCCCAATGAGGATTTTCGACTGAAGACTACATTCAAACTATCTATTTCGGACTGGAGAGCAAATTCCCAACAAGTATTTTCGGCTAAAAACTACATAAACACTAAAGATTTCCCACTAATGCCTTGATAAAAACTGAGGATTTCTAATTGAAGACTAGATTCCCCATGAAGATTTTCGGCTGAAGACTAGATTCAAACTGATGATTTCCAACTGAGGAATAGATTCCCAATGACGTTTTCCAACTAAAAGCAAGATAAATACTGATTTCCCTCTAAAGTATAGAACAGATTCCAATGACGATTTCCAACTAAAAGCAAGATAAATACTGAGGATTTCCAACTAAAGGACAGATTCGCAATCAGGATTTTCAATTAAAAACTAGATAAATACTGAGGAATAATGTGAATCACATCAACGTAAAAAACATTTATTTAAGTGATGGTCGAAGGCTGTAGAATTCAATCTCCAATTTTCGGATTGAACTATAGGCTTATTATTGTCTGAATAGATGGAACTGTTAAAATTTTTAATAGTCGGTGGGAATCATTCTTTCATCAAATGTAACTAGCAATTCTAAAGCTATTCCCTGTTTATTTAATGGTCTACCCATTTCACTCAAATGCCATAAAGTATCTTAATGCGAAATTATGGCGAATCATTGAAAAGACATTATATTGACCAATAGAAAATCTGAAAGCAATCTGGCAGATGGAAAGTAAAGGAATCTTATCAACGAAGAAAATGTTTCCTTTAAGTGAGAATTGAAACAGTGAATTCTTACTTTCGGACTATAGAAAGGGCTATTAGTTTTCAGATTAGATGGAATTCTTCATGATATTGATAATCATTATGTATAAATTTTTAATTAGTTCAACTTTAAGTAATCATAATTAGAAAAGTAATGACTCCTGTAATAATTAATAATAATATTCTGAAAGAACTCCATCCATCATTTTTCAAACATCACAAGAAAAAGCATGAAATTCTGCCGCAACATAATTAAAATTATACTGGCATGATAAAAATCAAAAACATTGAAGCAAAATGTATTTAATCAATAAAAAATTTTGCTAACCCATCATCCCTAATAGCTAACACAACGCCCTGCAATATTTTCAATGTTTACAAAATATAAAGAAGAATAGTTGTAAAGGCAAGGAAGTGTTGTAATATAATTGAAGAAAATTTAAAAGGGGAAGGGGCAAGAGTTAGGCATAATTGGTCAATAATTTTCTTACATTTAAGCATTGCAGTTAAAACTGGGCAGGAAGACAAACTTAACGTGGCTTATTGATGATAAATATGATAGATCAAGAAAAGAAAACATATGATATTAAAGGGAAATTTCAGTTATTGTGATTTGAAAACTGGGTTTATTTATATGCTTTTGTGAGACATTTAAATTTTTGTAAAACACTGATATGTCAATGAAATGAGACGTAATTTATTGACTTAAAATAAAAATAAAATCTGTAAAGAATAAAACACAGAATAAACATCCATAACACTCCTTCACATATTTTTTATATTTGCATAGTAAATTTTTACAGCTAAATACACTAATTTAGTTAAATTTCATTTGTTATACTTAATAGACAAATAAAAAATACCAAATCTATATAAGTGGTTTGTAAAATAATTTGAAGTTATATCTGGATTTTGCTGTAATTTAAGCAGATGAAGTTTTAGATAAAATATTTTTTTTATTGTATTGATTTTGTCTATATTTTTCAAAAATATTTCTATAGTCGCAAAGGAAACAAAATTACGTTATCAATTTATGACAAAAGTAGACTGAAAGCATTCATAAAATTGATTATCGTTTATATTAATTAATAACATAATTTTTAAAAGAATACAAAATAATGTTATCAATTTTTGGAGAAAGTAGACTGAAAGCATTCATAAAATTAATTACTATTTTTTTATTAATTGATAATATAATTTTGCAAAGAATACAAAACTACATTGTCAGTTTATGGAAAATTGTCGAAACGTATACTGTTAGTTGCTGATTATTATTAAACTTTAGGCAAAAAAATATTAGTTCTTTGTTGGCACAATATTAAATATCAATTCCCTACTGCTATTTTAATATCGCTCTATTCAACAAAACACGACATTTTTAATAATTAATAAAAAAAATAAAAAGCTCTCAACCAGAAAAAAATGTGTTGATAAATCCAAAATAAAAAAAAAAAGAATGAAAAATTTTATTTCCAATGCTAAGAACAAAGTAAGAAATCGCTAAGAAATTGTTTCCCTCATTTTTCATAAAGATTAGAGAATCCTTGTCCATGTTTTCGACAATCCCTTTTTTGTACCGGAAAATGGGAAAACTTTAACTAAAAATAGCTCCCCGTTTCCGTAAATTAAAAATCGGGAAAACCATTTTGTCACTCAGCAATATATTTCAAGTAGTGAATAAACAAGAAATTTCTGTAATCCGCTTTACCTGCGTTGCCATGGTGATTAAGTCGCACCGCCTTTGCTTGCCTTTGTGGGATATTGGACAAAAACAACCATTTTTATTTATTATTTTTCTTGTCTTTGTGAATGTGTGTGCTACTGTATCTTGTTATACATTGAAAAGAATTGCAACAACACCATAAAAAGCTTGTATTGTGAAGATTTATGTATTTTGGCGTATTTACTGACATTCAAAAGTGTATAAAATGAAGACAATACGATGCTTAAAGAATGGCATTATTTAAAAAATATTTTTCAATTCTATTCTTTCTGAAGCCAGTTTTTCCTAATATATTCCTAGCCTTTTAGTTCTTTTAATTGCACATAAACAAAGATTTTTTACTATTTTTATATAATTGGTAATATTGGATTTATATGATTGGTAATCTATTTTTGTAACTCTTATGGTGTAAGAACAAGTTCTACACCATAATACAATCAATACAATAAAAGGTAGAAAAAAAAAAAAATCTATATTAAGAATTTAATTTGCCTTTCATATTATAGATGTCACAGCCAATATCATTTTCAAAGCTACTTTTCATGCATTTATTCAATTCTATTACTTTATAAAAAAGTAATAATGCAATTAATATGGTGTGTAAAAACAAGTGCTAAACATTTGCAATAAAAGGTAGAAAAAATCTGTATTACAGATATAATTTGCCTGTCGAAATATCGATGGCGGTACCGGTATTATTTTCAAAGCTATTCATGCATTTATTCAGTTCTATTACTTTATAAAAAAGTAATAATGCAATTAATATGGTGTGTAAAAAAAGTGCTAAACATTTACAATAAAAGGCAGAAAAAAAAATCAGGGGCAGGTATATTAAGGGTTTAATTTGCCGACCCGTGTTATAGACGGCGCTACGAGTATTATTTTCAATGCATACTGGTAGCACCATCAAAGTTATACATGATAGCGAGATTCAAGATAATATACATGCTTTTATTCAAAAAAATAAAAACAAACAATTTTCTACAAAAAATATTTATTAAAATATCTCTTAAATCGTAAATCATTAAATTCTATTAAAATACCTATTAAGCCATAAACTATTAAATATCTATTAAAATATGTATTAAACCATAATAAAAAACTTGCACTGGGAAGATTTATGTATTTTGAACCATTTACTGACATTCAAAAAGTGAATAAAATTGTGTCAATACGATGCTTAAAGAACGGCATTATTTAAAAAATAATTTTCAATTCTATTCTTTCTAAAGCTAGTTTTTCTCAATGCGTTCCTGACATCTTAATTCTTCTAACATTAGATAAGTATTTTTACTATTTATATACAGTGTTAACAACTGGTAATCTAATTTTTATTTTTGCAATCACATCTTCATTAAGAAATACTTTCTTATTAAATAAAATTATTTTATGCTATTCCCATGGTGTAAAAACAAATAATAAATATTTACAATAAAAAAAAGATAGGAAATATATATACATATACACTGAAGTGACAAAAGTCATGGGATAGCAATATGCAAATTTTCAGATGGCAGTAGCATCGCGTAGAACAGGTATAAATGCGCAGTGCTTTCGCAGAGCTTTCATTTCTGTTCAAGTTATTCATGTGAAGAGGTTTTGACGTGATGATGACCGCACGACGGGAATTAACAGACTTTAAACGCGAAATGTTAGTTGGAGTTAGACGCATGGGTCATGCCATTTCGGAAATCGTTAGGGGAATTCAACATTCCCAGATCCACTGTGTCAAGAGTGTGCCGAGAGTATGAAATTTCAGGCATAATATCCCACCATGGACAGCGCAGTGGTCGACCGCCTGCACTTAACGACCGAGACCGGCGACGTCTCCAAAGAGTCGTAAATTCTAACAGACAAGCAACACTGCGTCAAATAACCGCAGAAATCAATGTGGGACGTACAAGGGACTTGTCTGTTAGAACTGTGCGGAGAAATTTGGCTTTCTTGGGCTATTCCAGCAGAAGACCGACTCGAGTGCCTTTACTGACAGAACGACATCGCTTCCAGCGACTCTCGTGGGCACATGAGCATATCGGTTGATCCTTAGAGGAATGGAAAACCGTGGCCTGGTCCGATGAGTCACGATTTCAGTTGGTAAGAGCTGATGGTAGGGTTCGAGTGTGGCGCAGACCCCACGAAGCCATGGACCCAAACTGTCAGCAAGGCACAGTTCAAGCTGGTGGTGGCTCCGTAATGGTGTGGGCTTTTTTTTCATGGCATGGACTTGGTCCTCTGGTGCGACTGACAACATTGACTGGAAATGCTTATGTTCAGCTACTTGGTGATCACTTGCAGCCATTCATGGACTTCATGTACCCAAACAACGATGGGATTTTTATGGATGACAATGCGGCATGTCACCGGGCCACAACTGTTCGCGATTGGTTTGAAGAACATTCTGGACAATTCCAACGAATGATCTGGCCACCTAGATCGCCCGACATGAATCCCATGGAGCATTTATGGGACATCATCGAGAGGGTCTGTTCGTGCCCAAAATCCTGCACCATCAACGCTTTCACAATTATGGACGTCTATCGAGACAGCATGGCTCAATATTCCTGCAGAAGACTTCCAACGACTTGTTGAGTCCATGCCACGTCGAGTTGCTGCACTTCGCCGGGCGAAAGGAGGGCCGACACGATATTAAGAGGTTTCCCATGACTTTTGTCACTTCAGTGCTTAAAGATTTAATTTGCCTGTCGTATTATAGATGGCGCTACCAGTATCATTTACAAAGCCGCTATACGTGCATTTATTCATTTCTATTACTTTATAGAAAGGTTTTTTGAAAATTGAAACATTTTATGGAAGTAGAAATCAATGTATCACAAAAAATATATGTATTAAAATATTTATTAAACCATAAAGCCTGAAATATCTATTAAAATATCTATAAACCATAAATCATTAAATATCTATTAATCCATATGAAGCTTATTGTGAAGATTTTATGTATTTGGCGTATTTACTGGCATTCAAAAAGTGAATAAAATTGTGTCAATTCGACGATTATTTAAAAAATTCTTTTAAATCCTATTCTTTCTAAAGCCAGTTTATCGCAATATGTTCCTAGCCTTTTAATTATTTTTATTGCACATAAACAAAAGAGTTTTTAATTTTTATATATAACACTATAATTGGTAATCTATCTATCTATAAGATTGGTAATCTGTCTTGATTTACCTCAAATATACAAAGCACATCTTGGTTTTTTAATCAAAATGTTTTCTTATTAAATAAATTTATTTTATGTACTTCCTACGTTGTAAAAACATGCGCTAAGTATTCACAATAAAAGGTAGGGGAAAAAAAACTATATTAATAATTTAATTTGCCTCTCGTATTATACATGGCGTTACCAGTATCATTTTTAAAACTACTATTCACGCATTTATTCAGTTCTATTACTTTATATTAAATAATAATCCATTTCATATCGTGTAAAGCCAAGTACTGAATATTTTCAACAAAAGGTAGGAAAAAAATGCATATTAAGGATTTAATTTGCCTATCGTATTATAGATGGCGCTACCCGTATCATTTTCAATGTTGTTATACATGTATTTATTCATTTCATATTATTTTTATAAAAAAAAAAAAAAATGTTTTGGAAATTGAAACATTTTATAGAAGTAAAAATCAATGTACTACAAAAAAATATCTCTTAAACCATAAGCCATTAAATATCTATTAAACCATAAAAAGCTTGCACTGTGAAGATTTATGTACTTTGGCGTATTTATTGGCATTCAAAAAAGTGAATAAAATTGTGTCAATTCGACGATTATTTAAAAAATAATTTTCAATCCTATTCTTTCTAAAGCCAGTTTTTCCCAATGTTTTCCTAGCCTTTTAATTCTTTTAATTGCACATAAACAAAAATATTTTACTATTTATGTATAACATTATAGTGTTAAGAAATGATAATCTATTTTTGTAAGCACATCTTAATTAAAAATGAAATGTACTCTTATTAAATAAAATTATTTTATGCATTTCAAAGGGTGTAAAAACAAGTGCACACAACAAAAAGAAGAAAAAAAAATCTATATTAGGTATTTAATTTGCCTATCGTATTATAAGCGTTACCAATATCATTTTCAATGCTACTCTATATGCTTTTATTCTGTTCTATTATTTATTAAAAAAATCTCTTGGAAATTGAAATATTTTATGGAAGTAGAGATCAATGCACCATAAAAAATATCTATTAAAATATATATCAAACAAAAAACTGTCAAAAATTCATTAAAGTATCTATTAAATCATAAAGATTATATTATAAATATAATAAAGATATCTATTAAATCATTGTGAAGATTTATATATTTTGGCGTATTCCAAAAGTAAATATTCTGAAAAGTATATATAAGTACTGACATTCAAAAATGTAAATAAAATTGTTCATAATATAATTTCGAAACGAAAACAAAATTATACTGTCAGTTTATTGAAAGAATAGATTGAAAACTTTCTCAAAATCGAATATTGTTTATATTAATCGATTTATAATATAATTTTGAAAAGAAAACAAAATTATATTGTCAGTTTATGAAAATATAGATTGAAATTAAAAAAAAGTTTCCTGAAATTGATAACTATTTATAATCTCTTGTAGTAGAAAAGTATACTGTTAGTTGTTGGTTGTTATTTTACTTTAGGTCAAAAATATATTAGTTCTTTGTTGCCACAATATTAAATACCAAATCCCTACTGCTATTTTTATATCACTCTATTCATCCAAACGTGATATTTCCTTTAATAATTGTTAATAAAAAATGCTGAATCAGAAAAAAAATTGTTGATAAATCCAAAATAAAAAAAAAAAAATAGGATTTGTATTTCCAATGCTAAGAACAAAATAAGAAATCACTAAGAAATTGTTTCCCTCATTTTTTCATGATGATTAGAAAATCCTTGTCCATGTTTTCGACAATCCCTTTTTTGTACCGGAAAATGGGAAAACTTTAACTAAAAATAGCTCCCCCGTTTCCGTAAATTAAAAATCGGGAAAAACCATTTTGTCACTCAGCAATATATTTCAAGTAGTGAATAAACAAGAAAATTCTGTAATCCGCTTTACCTGCGTTGCCATGGTGATTAAGTCGCGCCGTCTTTGCTTGCCTTTGTGGGTTGTTGGACAAAAACAACCATTTTTATTTATTATTTTTCTTGTCTTCCGTGAATGTGTGTGCTACTGTATCTTGTTATACGTTGAAAAGAATTGCAACAACACCATAAAAAGCTTACATTGTGAAGATTTATGTATTTTGGCGTATTTACTGACATTCAAAAAGTGTATAAAATGATGACAATACGATGTTTAAAGTGGCATTATTTAAAAAATATTTTTCTATTCATTCTTTCTGAAGCCAGTTTTTTCCTAATATATTCCCAGCCTTTTAATTCTTTTAGTTGCACATAAACAAAGCTTATTTTTTTACTATTTTTATATAATTGGTAATAAAAATATGATTGGTAATCTATTTTTGCAATTATGGTGTAAGAACAAGTTCTACACCATTAATCTTACAATAAAAGGTAGAAAAAATATTAAAATTTTTTCTTCATTATAGATAAAATTATCATTTTCAAAGCTACTTTTTCATGCAATTCAATTCTACTAAAAAAAAGTAATAATGCAATTAATATGGTGTGTAAAAACAAGTGCTAAACTTTTACAATAAAATGTAAAAAAAATCTGTATTAAAGATATAATTTGACTATCGTATTATAGATGGCGCTACCGGTTTTTTTCAAAGCTACTATTCAAGCATTTATTTAATTCTATTTCTTTATAAAAAAAAAAGTAATAATACATTTAATATGGTATGTAAAAACAAGTGCTAAACATTTACAATAAAAGGTAGAAAAAAATCTATATTAAGGGTTTAATTTGTCGACCGTATTATAGATGGCGCTAGGAGTATTATTTTCAATGCATACTGGTAGCGCCATCAAAGTTATACATGCTAGTGCGATTTAAGATAATATACATGCTTTTATTCAAAAATAAAAACAAACAATTTTATACAAAAAATATTTATTAAAATATCCCTTACATCGTAAACTATTAAATTTTATTAAAATATCTATTAAACCATAAACTATTAAATATCTATTAAACCATAATAAAAAAACTTGCATTGGGAAGATTTATGTATTTTGGCGTATTTACTGACATTCTAAAAGTGTATAAAACGATGACAATACGATGCTTAAGAAAGGCATTATTTAAAAAATAATGTTCCAAGCCTTTTAATTCTTTTAATTGCACATAAAGTAAGCGTTTTTACTATATATACATAGTGTTAACAATTGGTAATTTACTTCTGCAATCACATATACGTTAAAAAATGTTTTCTTATTAAATAAAATTATTATATGCGATTGGGCCTGAATATCCGAGTGTCTGGCGCTCAGTGCAACAGGTTTCAGGTTCGAGTCCCCGGCGGTGCCTTGGATGTTTGTAATGGTTCGGAATCCACTTTAACCCGTAGGTCCCGGTCTCCTATGACTGTAAGAGCGTCACTGTGCAGAAGTCAGACTTCTACCTACGGGTGCTCCATCAGAACAGAAGCTGCACCCCTCTTTCCTCCTTCCGCGCAACATTTTATACGAATCCTATGGTGTAAAAACGAGTACTAAATATTCACAATAAAAGGTAAAAAAAAAATCTAGGATTTATTTTGCTTATCGTATTATAGATGGCGCTACCAGCATCATTTTCAGTGCATACTGGTAACGCCATTAAAGTTATACATGCTAGGCGATTCAAGATAATATGCATACTTTTATTCAAAAAAAATAAAAACAAACAATTTTCTACAAAAAATATTTATTAAAATATCTCTTAAATCGTAAATCATTAAATTCTATTAAAAATATCTATTAAACCATAAACTATTAAATATCTAATAAAATATGTATTAAACCACAATAAAAAACTTGGGAAGATTTACGTATTTTGGTGTATTTACTGACATTCAAAAAGTGTATAAAATGATGACAATACTATGCTTAAAAGAACGGCATTATTTAAAAAATAATTTTCAATTCTATTCTTTCTAAAGCTAGTTTTCTCAATGCGTTCCCTAACATTTTAATTCTTCTAACATAAGATAAGTGTTTTTACTATTTATATATGGTGTTAACGACTGGTAATCTAATTTTTATTTTTTGCAATCACATCTTCATTAAGAAATACTTTCTTATTAAATATAATTGTTTTATGCTATTCCTATGGTGTAAAAAAAATAATAATAAATTACAATAAAAGATAGGAAATATATATATATATATATATATATATATATATATATATATATTAAAGATTTAATTTGCCTGTCGTATTATAGATGGCGCTACCAGTATCATTTACAAAACCACTATACGTGCATTTATTCAGTTGTATTACTTTATAAAAAATGTCTGTTGGAAATTGAAACATTTTGAAAGTAGAAATCAAAGTACCGCAAAAATATATATTAAACTATCTATTAAACCATAAAAAGCTTGCATTGTGTAGATTTATGTATTTTGGCGTATTTACTGACATTCAAATAGCACATAAAATTGCGGCAATACGACGCAATTAAAAAATAATTTTTTCAATCCTGTTCTTTCTAATGACAATTTTCTCAATATGTTACAAGCCTTTTAATTGCATTTAATTTTAAGCGTTTTTACTATTTATATATAGTGTTAACAATTGGTAATTTATTTTTGCAATCACATATACGCTACAAAATGCTTTCTTATTAAATAAAATTATTATATGTCTGGCCCTCGGTGCAACAGGTTTCGGGTTTGAGTCCCGGCGGTGCCACGGATGTTTGTAATGGTTCGGAATCCACTTTAACCCGTAGGTTCCGGTCTCCTATAACTGTAAGAGCGTCATTGAGCAGAAGTCAGACTTCTACCTACGGGTGCTCCACCAGAACAGAAGCTGCACCCCTCTTCCCTCCTTCCATAAGGGATACGTACAACAACATTTTATGCGATTCCTATGGTGTAAAAACGAGTACTAAATATTCACAATAAAATTAAAAAAAAAAAAATAATAAATCTGGGATTTAATTTGTTTATCGTATTGCAGACGGCGCTACCAGTATCATTTTCAAAACTACTATACATGCATTTATTCAGTTATATTACTTTATAAAAGGTCTCTTAGAAATTGAAGTATTTTTATGGTAATAGAAATCAATGTTCCACAAAAAATATCTATTAAACCGTAAACCATTAAATATCAAACTCTAAGAAGCTCGGATTGTGGAAGATTTGTTTATTTTGGCGTATTTACTGACATTCAAAAGTAAATAAAATTGTGTCGATACGACGCTTATTTAAAAAAATTATTTTAAATCCTATTCTTTATAAAGCCAGTTTGTCCCAATATGTTCCTAGCCATTTAATTCTTGTTATTGCACACAAACAAAAGTTTTTACTTATATATAACACTATAATTGGTAATTTATTTATCTGTAAGATTGGTAATCTATCTATATATGTGATTGGTAATCTATCTTGATTTATCTCAAATCTATCAAGCACATCTTGGTTTTTTAATCAAAATGTTTTCTTATTAAATAAAAGTATTTTTGTGCATTTCACATAGTCTAAAAACAAGTACTAAATATTTACAATAAAAAGTAGAAAAAAATCTACATTATGGATTTAATTTGCCTATCGTATTATAGATGGCGCTACCAGTATCATTTTCAAAGCTACTATACATGCATTTATTCAGTTCTATTATTTTATAAAAAACGTCTCTTGAAAATTGAAGAACTTCATGGAAGTAGAAATTGATGTACCACAAAAGAAAAACTCTATTAAAAATTGTTTATTTTGCTTTCAAAGTAGTTTAAGTACATATTTTTGGAAAATTTGCATTTATGATTTTAAAAGTGAGATTTTTAAATAGGAAAAAAAAAAGGTTTGACTTTCCCCCATAAAAATCTTAGGCTTCTATCTTTCCTAGTCTTTGCAATTTTTTTAACATAATCTATATTAAAATAGGTAAAAATATATAAATCAAATAACTATTAGCAACCAATATTTTATAGCATATACTATCCGAATTCACAAGGTAAAAATTTTTGGGGAAATTTGCAATTATAACTTTTAAAAGGGACTGGGATAAAAAAACACCTTAAAATATGTTTGTCTTGTTTGCATAAAACTCTCATGCTTCGAACTTTCCTAGACATTTCATTTTTTTTTTTTTTTTTTTTCATAATTTATAATATAACATGTAAAAGCATAAAAATGAAATAATTATTCATAAGAAATATTTTATAGAATTATCCAACATAAAAATTTTTGGAAAATTTGCTTTTATAATTCTAAAAAGTGAATTTTAAATAGGGGGGTAGAAAAAAAGCATATAATATGTTTGTAAAAAAAGTAATAAACCTCCACAAAACTGTCATTCTTCTTAACGTTTGGGGAAAATGTACGTAAAGATGAATTTAACATGGTGGATATAAAGATTTCTCAGTACTGTAAAATATAATCATTGGATGTGCATTGTCTTGCTTATAACCTTCTTGATGTTTGGGGAAAATGTACATAGATATGAAATTAACATGGCGGATATAGGGCTCTCCCAGTATTCTAAAATATGATCATTAGATGTGCAGTGTCGTTTTTCCCAGTATTCTGAAAATATTCATTAGTTGTACTAGTACAATGTCTTGTTTCCAACCTTTTTTAATGTTTGAGTAAAATGTACATGAAGATGAATTTAACATAGCTGATATACGCTTTTCCCAGTATTCTGCAAATAATCATTAGATGTACAATGTCTTGCTTCCACCTTTTAAATGTTTCAGTAAAATGTACATAAAGATGAATTTAACATTGCGGAATAAGGCTTTTCAATGTTCTGAAGTACAATCATTAGATTTGCAATGTTTTGCTTCTAACCATCTTAATATTTCAGAAAAATGCAACATAAAGGTGATGAATTAAACATGGCGAAGTTATGGCTTTCCCAATACTCAAAAATCATCAATAAATGTGCAAGGGCTTAAATGTTTTCTTAATGTTTGAAAAAAATGTACATCAAGATGGGGGAATTTAACAGTACGAGGTAAGGCTTTATCAGTATTCTGAAATATAACCAATGTAGTGGATGCCGGTTTTTGTTTGTTTGTTTGTTTGTACAGCTAGCTCTGGGTGTGGTCAAGTCACAAGAACACACATTTAAAAAACGCACCACTTTAAATACAACACGAGCACGACACACTACAAAGATTAATATACAACCGACATTTAAAGACATATACTTATATTTAATTGAAAGGATTCCATTTCTAAACTATAAATAAAGTTATTCAGATACACGCTGGATAGCGAAATATACTTCCTCTTTTTGGATGAGAGTCTGTAAGCCAATCTATGCACAGGACGGTTATAAATATATATATTCTCTCGGGGTTAGAGACTGTAAACTAAACGTCTCTGAAGTAGCAACTAATTATACAGTTGTGGAAGGATTCCACTTCTAGCTCGTAACTAACGGCAGTGCCTATTTTCCGTACGTCCTCTCTAGCGAGAGTTTCGAAGCCTATTGAAATTTTCACTGAAACACCTGCAAGGGGCGCTCATACAGTGCGTAGGAGGAAACATGCTTTGCGTTGGTGGAACCATGGTTGCACCACTAGATATACAATGGCTTGCTTTTATCTTTCTTTATCTGTTACAAAAATATAAATAAAGATGATGCACATAAAATGATAATAGATAATTTTTACGTTTTGAAAAATAATAATAATAATTTCTCAAAGATTTATAAAATTGTTAAATTGAAATAACGTGAAACACATTTAGATTTTTCAGACAAATACCATTAATACCATTTTGATAAAGTTTGTTTAAAAACCTTTACCCTTACAAGTAAAACTATTAAGATAAGAAAAACATTTATAGGAAATCGCTTGTTTGTAGAACTATCTTGAGTTCGTGACAAAACACAGCAAAATATTTTCTAGTACCATGTTTAGAAAAAAAGTTTGTCTTCAAAAGTTTTTGATAATAAAGACGGTAACGCTTTGTGAGAAAAAGAAAAGGTTTGCACTTCTTAGAGCTCAACAGACATAAAACTGTAAAGTGCCATTTCTATACAGCAAATGCAACTCGGTAGAAAATCTATTTTCTTTTTTATTGTAAACGAATAAAACGTTAGCCGAATAGTTTATTTATTTTCATAAGAATTCATAAAAATAACTAACATCTAACTATTATTTACTGGAACTAACTAACTATTTACTGGAAAAACAAATTTTTATCGAAGAACATGTGAATGTAAACAAAATTTAGTTTTATATGAAAAAAAATTGCTTAAAATAATAAAAAGGAAATTTACTCTTATTTTTAAATAAAAAATTAAAATTAACGAAGAAGTAAAGAGGATATTATTTATTATATATTGTTATATTATATTTCTATACTAGTTAAGATACTAACGCTATCTTAGATTTTTTTTTTTTTTAAAGAAATATTTAAATTTTAAAAAGTCCACTTGAAATTTCAGCAATGAGGAAAACATATCAACTTCCAGGATTAGGATAATTTAATATCAATAAAATATAAATAATTAACGTTAATTTAAATATTACAAATATTAAAAAGTTATTTATAGTATTAATATAAATGATTTAATGATATATATTATAGTATATAACATTAAATTATTATTAATCCATAAGCAAATTTTAAATTAAATATTTATTTATTTTTAACTTATTCACACATAATTTAACATAGTACAGTTTTTTAATGTAAAACAATAGGAAATGATTTAATGTTGTATATAATATTAAATTATTATTAATTTATAAGTAAATTTTAAACTAAATTTTTATTTACTTTTAACGTATTCATATATAATTTAACTTGATACAGTTTTTAATGTGAAATAATAGGAAAGTAATTTTTAAAAATGATCAATTTTGAATTACCGAACACCGTCGTTTGTTTAAACAACGTTAAAAAGTTTCTTTTTAAATTAGTGTTTAGAATTGTGAGCAAAAAATGCTTGCATTTAATTTGAGTTATAGTTTTTATAGTTATATTTCTAATTTGAGTAGAGTTATAGTTTTTCAAAAGAAATATTTAAATTTCAAATATGTTCACTTGAAATTTCAGAATTAGGAAAGCATATCATCTGTGTGTTAAAAATTATTATTAATCTTTAAGTAAATTTAATATTAAATTTTTAATTTATTTTTAACTTTTTCGAATACAATTTAAAATGGTGCAGTTTTTAATGTGAAATAATAGGAAAGTAATTTTTAAAAACGATCAATTTTGAAAAATATAACACCATTTTTTTGTTTAAACAATGTTGAAATGTTTTTTTTAATTATTGCTAAGAATGTTAAGTAAAAATGTTTGCATTTAATTTGAAATTTAGAGTTATATGTTAATTTAAATTAGTGAAATTTAAAATTAAAAATTATAGTTTTTCAAAAGAAATACTTAAATTTTAAATAAGCCTACTTGAAATTTCAGGTTTAGGAAAAACATGTTATCTATTAAAAGTGTTAAAATTATTATTAATCTTTAAGTAAATTTAATATTCAATTTCTATTTATTTTTAACTTGTTCGCACATAAATTAAAATGGTACAGTTTTAAATGTGAAATAATAAGAAAGTAATTTTTAAAGCAGTCAATTTTGAAGATTAGAACACCACTTTTTTTTTTTAAGCTATGTTGTAATGTTTTTTTAAATTATTGCTAAGAATATTAACCAAACTGTTTTTGCATTTAATTTGAAATTAAGAATTATTCTAGCTGGTAAATATATATATATATATATATATATATATATATATATATAAAAAACTGAGATTATTATATATATATATATATATATATATATATATATATATAATAATCTCAGTTTTTTAATTTATGGTGAAAAACTTTTTCAGCTTAAAAATATGTTAAAAATTCTGTTGTATTATAATTTTCAAATCAATTTTAGTTTTTTTTTTTCTTTGACGTTTTAAGTAAGTAAAAAAATTTTTTTAAATATGAAATATTAAAAATTGGAAAAAGAATAGGCATTAATAAAGTAACAATATTAAGTCTTTCCTTTTTCTTAATGAATTCCTTCTAAAGAATATAATTAAAATCATTAATGAAAATATGGAGTATGGATTACTAAGTAAAAAAACTTCATTTTTCCCTCAATAATTATTTAAATAAAAAAAAATTGAAAAAAGGAGCCGTAGAAAAATAACTTTTAATTTTATTTAGCAATTAAGAATAATTATTAGTTAGAAAAGTAAAATTAAATCTGAAAATTTACTAATACATTTTTTTTTTTTTTTTTTTACAAAATAAAAAAATATAAAAATGAAGAAATAAATTAAAAGCTTTTATAAAAAAAACCGTAATCTCCTTCTTATTTAAAAAAGAAACTCTTAAAAGCATTTTAACATAAATTAGTAGAATGATTTATTTTTTATTGGATATTTAATTAAAGGGAAAATTCATTTCATAAAAATAATTTTCTTTTCGAAATAACATTTTTTTTTTTTTTTTTTTTTTTGCAATATAGAAACAGCGGATATTTTTTACCCTTAATGTTATAAATTTTTTAACTGAAGTAGGTTAATTAGCAATTCAAATAATATATTTTTTATTTTTTATTTTGATAATATAAATTAATTGGGAATTTGGAATGGTATAAAATATTAAATAAAAAATATTTTTGATGTTTATGTGATGCATTTAAAAAAAATAAATAAAAGTTATTTATCAAACTATTATTATTAGAAATCATGATAATGATTCATTGTAAAAATCATGATAATGATTTTTTTTTTTTTACTAAGTATAAATTTAAACATATAGGTTGTACAAAAAAATTTCTATCTATTATTTTAGATAATTAATTAGTCCATATTCATCAAAGATTTCATTATATATGTTAGAACGCTGTAATAATGTATATTTTTGCAGTATTTTTAAACTTTTCTTTCTTATTTTTTTCTTTCCTTTCTTTCTTTTTTTTGTATTATTGTTGTTGTTGTATAATTTGCGGAATATTTATAGTAACGTATTTGTTATACTGTGAAATAAATGAAATAGTGTCAGCAAAAAAGATATTTTTTATGAAGCGCAGAAAATATTCTAAATTTTCTATATAGATGGCGCTGTTTAAATGTGAATATCGTCTGATTTAAAGAATATAAAAGCAGTGGTCAGTCTGAATATTTCCGTGTTTTTTTTTTTTTTTTTTTTGGAATCAGTTGAATATTTTTTACCTCAATATTTTATATTATTTAACAGAAGTTGATTAATTAGCCAATAATATATTATTTAACATGTTTTTAAAATTTTTTATAATTGAGAAATGCTGAAATATATTTTTAAAATTAAAAATATTATGTGTATATATATATATATATATATTATATATAAATAATTTTTAGTGTTTATGTGATATATTTGAAAAAAAAAAAAAATAAATAAAAGCTATTTGTCGAACTAGTATTATTAAAAATCAAGATAATGATTGCTAATTATTAAATGAATTTAGTCCAGAATATAAATTTAAATATACAATTCTGACAAAATTAATAATTTAGATAATTAATTAGTCCATATTCATCAAAAATATTCATATAATGATGATATTTATTAAATAATTCATCATATCATATCAAATAATCAGATATGTAATAATGTATATATTTCTAGCATTTTTAAACTATTCCTAATTATTTTTTTTATAATTTGCTGGATATTTATAATAAGGTATTTGTTACACAATGGAATAAAGGGAAATAATTTCAGCAAAAATGTATTTTTTATGAACCGAAAAAAATATTCTAAATGTTCCATATAGATGGCGCTGTATATATGTAAATATCGTCTGATTTAAGAACACTGAATATTTTTAAGTTTAATATTATATGTTATTTAACGGAAGTAGGTTTGAATTAACAATAAAAATAACACATTATTTAACATGTTTTATTTTGATAATTGTGAAATTCTTAAATATATTTTAAATTAAAAATATTATATATATATATATATATATATATATATATATATATATATGTGTGTGTGTGTGTGTGTGTGTGTGTGTGTGTTTAATTTAAAAATGTTTTATTGTTTTTATAATATATTTGAAAAAAAAAAAAAAAAAGAGTTATTTGTCGAACTAGTATCATTAAAAATCACGATAATGATTGCTAATTATTAAATGAATTTAATTCGGAATATAAATTTAAAGTAAACAGGCTTTACAAAAAACTTTTCTATGTATTCTTTTAGATGTTTAATTAGTCCATATTCATCAAAAGATTTCATTATATATTTTAGAATACTGTAATAATGTATATATTTTTTTAATATTTTTGCACTTTTCTTAATTTTTCGTGTAATTTGATGGATATTTATGGTAAGGTTACACGGTGGAATAAATGGAATAGTTTCAACGAAAATGCATTTTTATAATATGGAAAAAATTATCAATCTTCTATATAGATATCGATGTTTATATGTTAATATTGTCTAACTTAAGAACATAAAAACCATGACATGGAATATGCCAGAATATTTCCTGCTCCTGAATCAATTTTGTTTCAATTCCTACTATTAGTTTACACTCTCCCTATATATATTTTGTTCAAATTTTCAATCGTTCATAAAATACTTTTTATTCATCCACTCGAGTTCAAATACATTTTTGGGGGACTTGTAGTGGATGACACTGGATGTTAATACAGTTTTCAAATATTAATTCATTCATTAAATTTAATTAATTAATTCTAGTTTTTTTAGATTTAAGTTCCAGGTATCTACCAATAGATAGCGCCAGAAGTAACTTTATTTATAAAAGGACTTTCTGCAATATAATTGAAAAAAAAAAAAGTAGAATTGACTTTTAAAATTTTTTTTTTATATTACTTTTTTATACTGGTTCCTACTGGCTTCTAACCTGGGATAGTTTTCCTTAATTTTTTGCTCTTTTATCTAGTTTAACGTAAATTTAATTGACGCATAACGTAATAAAAATTGCCCATTCGTTACGAAACCCAAAGGGATTGTGCTCTAATTTATGAGGATTTTTAAATCTTCATATAAGTCTCAAAGTATTAGATTTAAAAAAACAATTAAAAACTTTAATTTTCAACTTATAGTATATGATTGTAAAGGATAGAATTTTAAAAATTAAACTGGTAATCGTCATATTGATTATGATATGAAACAAGAATTAGTATCAGATCAAAAGAGACAAAAAGATCATTAATTGTCCCAAAAAAATCTAAGAAACAAAATTTTTTTTGGTTAGTCTTATCTATATATATATAATATATCTACTACTACTAAAAGTAAGACCAATTATTATTTTTAAAAACTCTTTATATATTCTTCCAAATTTATTTCATCGCCTTCATAGTAATCCTCTCCGGACACAATGCACTTTTTTTTCCCAATCCTCAATGCATGCTAAAAAGTCATCGACAGGGATGGCCTTCAAAAGCGCGCGGCGATTCACGTTGAATCTCTTCAATCGACTCAAACGGTTTTCCCGGGTGGTTTTGAGTTTAGGGGGAATAGGTTGAAGTCGCACGGAGCTAAATCAGGTGAATACGGTGGTTATGGGAACGATATGGGTTTCATTTTTTGGCGAAAAATCACGAAGAATCAATGTGAGTTGGCGCATTTACCGTGATGCAAAAACGAAAAATTGTCTTTCCATAAATGGGCCCTCTTTTTCAAATAGCTTCATTCAAACGACGCATAACCCACAAATAATATTCCTTGTTAACAGTTTGGCCCGGCGGAAGAATTCATAATGCACCACACTACGGTAATCGAAGAAAACAGTCAACATGACCTTCACCTTTGTCACGGTATTCGCTCGATTGATCGGTTGTTTCGGGTCGTAAGCATAAATCCAAGTCTCATCTCCAGTTATGATGCATTTCAACTTAACCTGATAGTCAGAAAGCATTGTTTTACACTCTTCAAAGCAAAGATTCATTGATTCGGTGGTTTCGGTACCAATCGAGATTTGATGCGTTTGGGGCCCAAAACATCTTTTAAAAATGGAATTGACCTATCCTTTTTTGAAATTCCAACATCATCAGCAAGGTCTCAAATTGTAAATCGACGTGAGCTTCGTCGATTGAAGTTGATGGTCAACCAGAGGGCTCTTCGTCTTCAATGCGTTCTCTGCCAATCTTTTGAGCTGCTTGTATCACTTCTAAACATTTCTTTCCAATATAGTTTGCTCACCGAATGCTTTCTTCAACATTCTATACGTTTCCGTACACGTATATTCATTCCTGCAAGCAAAATTTAATGCAAGTTCTTTGTTCAATTATTTCAGACATTTCAAAAATTGCCGAAATCACTTTTAGCGTCTCACAAAGCCAAGCGCAATTCAAACACTAATGAATATTTTGCGGTGAAATTTCATACAGATGTCAAGGACAGTACTAATAATCTAAAAAGAATTGAAATTCCATATACTGGGAAATTTAAATTGAAAATTGGTTTTACTTTTTGAGCACAGTAGTATATATATATAAATATATGCATGTACGTATGTGTGCGTGTGTACACATCATCATCATGGCACAGCCCCATGGTGGGCTACGGACGTCTACCTAAGGGTAGATTTTGTGACAGGAGATGTTTCCTATTTTACGAAATAGTTTTGTCAGCCCTACGCCCAACAGTCACTCAGTGGGACCTACAGTTTAAAGCGTATATTGAAATTCTACAAACGTCGATTGCCCCTCCAGGATTCGAACAAACCTGTGGTCCCGAACACTAGCCGTCTCATATACGTACGTTATATATATATATATATATAGATGCACACACACATACACACATATATATATAGATGCACTCACACACATATATATATATAGATACACACACATATATATATAGATGCACACACACACACACACATATATATATAGATACACACACACATATATAGATACACACACACACATATACATAGATGCACACAATACACATATATATAGAGATACACACACACACATATATATATATATATATAGATGCACACACACATATATATATATAGAATACACACACACACACATATATATAGGCTGCACACACACATATATATATATGTAGATGCACACACACACATATATATATAGATGCACACACATAGATATATATATAGATGCACACACACACACATGTATATATAGATGCCCACACGCACACATATATTTATATAGATGCACACACACACATATATATATAGATGCACACACACACATATATATATATAGATACACACACACACACACACATATATATATAGATACACACACACACATATATATATATATAGCTGCACAAACACATATATATATATATATATATAGATGCACACACACACATATATATATAGATGCACACATAGATATGTATATATAGATGCACACACACATATATATATATAGATGCACACACACACATATATATATATATAGATACACACACACACATATATATATATAGATACACACACACACATATATATATATAGCTGCACACACATATATATATATATAGATGCACACACACACATATATATATATAGATGCACACACATATATATATATATATAGATGCACACACACACACATATAGATGCACACACACACACATATAGATGCACACACACACACATATATATATATATATATATATATATGCCCACACGCACATATATATATATAGATAGATGCACACACACACACACACATATATTTATACACACACACACATATATTTTATAGATGTTATACACACACACACATATATGCACACACACACACATATATTTATAGATGCACACACACACACATATATATATATAGATGCACACACACACATATATATATATAGATGCACACAAACACATATATATATATAGATGCACACACACATATATCTATAGATGCACACACACACACACATATATATATATATAGATGCACACACACACACACACATATATATAGCAGATGCACACACACACATATATATATAGATGCACACACATATATATATATATAGATGCACACACACATATATATATATATATATATATATGCGCACACTCACATATATTATATATATAAAAGATTTTTTTTTTTTTTTAACCTGTAATAAACTATTTATAGGCAAGAAAAGAATTTAAATGAATTATCATAACTAATCCATTTAATTTCCTTTCTCTTTGCTAACTTATTTCATCAAAATCTAAATATATATGAGTTAAATATATTTTTACTTTGGTAAAGTAAAAGCAAGTAAAAATTTAAACAAATATTATAAAATTATAAAATAATTTAATAAAAGTAAATTCGTCGATTCAATCTTGTTTGAATACATAAAACATTATCGCTACATTAATAATTTGCCTGCTAAATGAATCATTAGATAAACTCACAAGAAAAACATAATTTGTAATTTCTGAATGAATATCAGATAAAAGGCACTAAAATACACATCTACAACAAATTCTTATCAATTTCAGAATTATTGAATCTTTGAACCTG
>BPLR01004300.1:0-52538 GCA_021605095.1 Caerostris extrusa | reverse complement strand
TTCGGAAAGTAATATTTCTTTTAAGGATCATGTCAAAATTTCAAAAGAGGCTGACTATATGCAAATTGTTAGCAATCATTCCAAAAATTAATTTTCTACAGAGTAACATTCACCTATAGCTGCATTTGGGTGCTTCAGGAGTTGAATGTTGCTCTGTTAGAAAAAATGAACAGATGATGAACCTGCATGTCCCTGAAGGCATGCATGTTAAAAATATTACTTTTCCGAAAGCTGAAGAACGTCAATAAAATAATACTTATATTTAAAAATAGTATATTAGGTAAAGACTGTGGTTTCGGAACAGCTTGGAGAACCAGAGCTTACATTGGGCTCCTTAGACCTCTTTCGGCCACCTTGACTTTTCAGCAGCAGCATTTACAGGGCTTATTTATGGCATTCATCTCTCTCTCGCTCGGAAGCTAGCTGAACGTAGCTACTAGGTGAATGTTACTGTGGAGATAAAAATTAATTTGGAATGATGGCTAACAATTTTGCATAGTCATTTTATAGAAATTTTTGACATGATTTACGTTCCTTTCCGAAAGCTGAAGAGTGTAAAGAGAAATAATATATATATAGAATAAAAATTTCGAGCAGAGCCTGGTTTCGAAAGCACGAGACAGCTTCGGTACCAGGAGGCTACACAATGGCCGCCGCTAGGCACCTCTGCCACCATGACTTCTAAAGCGACTGCATTGCAGGCCTCATTTATAGTATTCAACTCCCGTCGGAAGCTAGCTCAACGTAGCTATACGTGATTGTTACTCTGGAGAAAAATTTAATTTGGAATGATTGCTAACAATTTGCATAGTCAATTTCTTGGAATTTTGGCATGATTTACAAAAAAATATTTCTTTTCTTGAAAATCTTGAAGAGCGTAATAAAATAATTTCTTTTTTTATATTTAGAAAATTTTAGAAGACCGTGGTTCTCGAACATCATCCGAACTGTTTGTAGTACCACAGAGCTTAAATTAGGCGCCTTAGACGTAGATTGCTATCTATCTGCATAGTCCAATTTCTTGGAAATTTGTACATGATTTATACTTTTCGAAAGCTGGAGATAGGAATAAAATAATTTTTTTTATATTTGGCTTCTATGGTAAAAGCGTGAACTTCGAACCTCCGGGAATGTTTAGAACCAGAGCTTATACTGGAGCGCCAGACCTCTCAGCCACCATGACTTCACAACAAACGCGGGAGGCTTATTTCATGTTCAGCCAGGCGGAATCTACTCAACGCTATCGGTGATTTTACTGTGGAGATAAAAATTAATTTGGAATGATTATTACAAATTTGCATGGTAATTTGCAAAAATTTTGCCATGATTTAAAAATATATTATTATTACTTTTAGAAAGCTGAAGAAGAGGTAATAAAATATTTTTTTCTGTTTTAAAAAAAAAAAAAATTTTAGGGAAGAGCGTACTTTCTAACTGCTTGAAGGAAATGAGCTTACATTGGAGGCGTCTTAGCCTCTCGGCACATAACTTCTCAAAACACGCATTGCAGTGCTTATTTATAGTATTCAACTCACGCCGAAGCTACCTCAATGTAGCTATGGGGTGAATGTTACTGTGGAGAAAAACTAATTTGGAATGATTGCTAACTATTTGCATAGACTATTTCTTGAAATATTGACATTATTTTTAAAAAATATTACTTTCAAAGCTGAAGTGCGTAAAATTATTTTTTTCTTATATTTAAAAAAAAAAAAAAAAATTTTCATGCTAGAGATGGTTTTTGAACTGTTTGGAGAACCAGAGCTTACATTAGGCGCCTTGACCTCTCGGCCACCATGACTTCGGCATTGCAGGGGCTTATTTAAAAGCATACAACTCGCGTCGGAAGCTACATCAACGTAGCTATGGGTGAATGTTACTGTAGAGAAAATTAATTTCGAATGATTGCTAAAAATTTGCATAGCCAATTTCTTGAAATATTGACATTATTTTAAAAAATATAACTTTTCGACAGCTGCAGAGCTTAGTAGAATAATTTTTTGTTATTTAAAAAAATATATTTCAAGCAAGAGCGGGATTTTGAACTGTTTGGAGAACCTGATCCCCCATTACTTGCCTTAGACCTCTCAGCCACCACGACAACGCAACTTTCATATTGCAGGGAATCTTTATAGTTTTCAACTATCATAGGAAGCTACCTCAATGTAGCTATAGGTGAATGTTACTGTGGAGAAAAATTAATTTCGAATGATTGCTAAAAATTTGCATAGTCAATTTCTTAAAATTTTGACATGATTTAAAAAAAAAAAAAATATTACTTTTCGAAAACTGAAGAGACTAATAAAATAATTTTTTTTTTATAAAAAAAAAAGAAAATTTTAGGTAAGAGCGTGGTTTCGAACCTCCGAACAGTTTGGAAAAACAGAGCTTGCCTTACGCGCATTAGACCACTCGGCCACCGTGACTTTTCAACACATGCTTTGAAGGGCTTATTTACAGTATTCATCTCCGTCGGAAGCTAGCTCAACGTAGCAGCTATAGGTGAATGTTACTGTGGAGAAAAATTAATTTGGAATGATTGCTATCAATTTACATTGTCAATTTCTTTGAAATTTTGACATGATTTAAATAAAATATATTTCTTTTGGAAATTTGAAGAGCGTAATAAAATATATTTTTTTTTTATGTTTAAAAAAAAAAATTTAGGTAAGAGCGTGGTTTCGAACTGTTTGGAGAAACAGATCTTACATTTGGCGCCATAGACCTCTCGGCCACCATATCTTCTCATCGTTTGAATTGCAGGGCTTATTTATAGTATTCAATTCCCGTAGGAAGCTATCTCAACGTAGCTATGGCTGAATGTTACTGTGGAGAAAAAATTAATTTCGAATGATTGCTAAAAATTGCATAGTCAATTTCTTTAACTTTTGAAATGAATTTTAAAAAATACTACTTTTCGAAAGCTAAAGAGCTTAATAAAATATTTTTTTTTTCTATTTAAAAGAATTTTTTAGGGAAGTGCGTATTTTTTAACTTCCTGAAGAACTAGAGCTTAAATTAGGCTCCTTAGACTTCTCGGCCACCATGACTTCGGCATTGCAGGGCTTATTTATAGTATTTGACTCCCGTCGGAAGATACCTAAACGTAGCTATCTTTGAATGTTACTGTGGAGAAAAAAAAATTAATTTGAATGATTGCTAACTATTTGCATAGTCAATTTCTTGAAGTTTTTACATAATTAAAAAAAAAATTACATTTTGAAAACTGAATATCGTAATAAAATAATTTTTTTTTTTTTTTAAAAACAAGAAAACTTCAGGTAACAGCGTGGTTTCGAACTTCCGAGTTGTTTGGAGAAACAGAGCTTACATTACGCGCCTTAAACCTCCATTCCACCATGACATGTCATCGCCTGCATTGCAGGGCTTATTTATAGCATTAAACTCCCGTCGGAAGCTACATTAACGTAGCTATAGGTGAATGTTACTGTGGAGAAAAATTAATTTCGAATGATTGCTAAAAATTAGCGTAATTAATTTCTTGAAATTTTGACATGATTTTAAAAAAATAATACATTTCGAAAGCTGAAGAGCGTAAAAAAAAAAAAATTTTTTCTATTAAAAAAAAATGCGGAAGAGCGTATATTCTAAATGCTTGAAGAACTAGAGCTTACATTAGGCGCCTTAGACCTCTCGGCCACCATGACTGCGATATCTCAGGGTTTATTTATAGTATTCATCTACCGTCGGAATCTACTTCAACACTATCGGTGAATGTTACTGTGCAGAAAAATTAATTTCGAATGATTGCTAAAAATTTGCATAGTCATTTTCTTGAAATTTTGACATGATTTAAAAAAATATATTATTTTTCGAAAGCTGAAGAACGTAATAAAATATTTTTTTCCATTTAAAAAATAAAAAATTTAGGAAAGACCGTATTTTCTAACTGCTTGAAGAACTAGAGCTTACACTAGGCGCCTTAGACGTCTCGACCACGACATCTCAATTTCCGTATTGCAGGGCTTATTTAAAAAGTATTCAACTCCCGTCGGAAGCTACCTCAACGTAGCTATGGCTCAATGTTACTGTGGAGAAAAAAATTAATTTGAAATGATTGCTAAAAATTTGCATAGTCATTTTCTTGAAATTTTGACATGATTTAAAAAATTATTACTTTTCGAAAGCTGAAGAGCGTAATAAAATATTTTTTTCCATTTAAAAATAAAAATTTAGGAAAGACCGTATATTCTAACTGCTTGAAGAAATAGATCTTACATTAGGCGTCTTAGACCTCTCGATCATGACATCTCAATGTCCGTATTGCAGGGCTTATTTATAGCATTCAACTCCCGGCGGAAGCTAGCTCAACGTGGCTATAGGGAATGTTACTGTGAGGAAGAAATTAATTTCGAATGATTGCTAAAAATTTGCATAGTCAATTTCTTGAAATTTTGACATGATTTAAAAAAAAATATTACTTTTCGAAAGCTGAAGATGGTAATAAAATATTTTTTTTTTTTATATTTAAAAAAAAAAACTTTAGTTAACAGCGCGGTTTCGAACCTCCGAACTGTTTAGAGACCTGAGCTTACATTAGAGTGTTAGACCTCTCGGCCAGCACAACATCTCAGCATCCGTATTGCAGGACTTATTTATAGTATTCAACTCCCGTCGGAAGCTGCCTCAACGTAGCTATCAGTGATTGTTCCTGTGGAGAAAAATTAATTTCGAATGATTACTAAAAATTTGCATAGTCAATTTCTTGAAATTTTGACATGATTTAAAAAAAAAAAATGTTGCTTTTCGAAAGCTGAAGATGGTAATAAAATATTTTTTTCTATTTAAAAAAAATTTTAGGAAAATGAGTATTTTCTAACTTCCTGAAGAACTAGAGCTTACATTATACGCCTTTAGACCTCTCGGCCACCATGACTTTCGGCATTGCGGTGACTTATTTATATACAACTCCGTCGGAAGCTACCCCTCAACGTAGCTATGGGTGAATGTTCCTGTGGAGAAAAATTAATTTGGAATGATTGCTAACTATTTGCATAGTAGTCTATTTTTTGAAATATTGACATAATTTAAAAAAAAAAAATATTATTTTTTTTTTCGAAAGCTGAAGAGCGTAATGGAACAATTTTTTTTATATTTAAAAAAAAAAATTTCAGGTAAGAGAGGGATTTTGAACCGTTTGGAGAACCAGAGCTCAGACGTGCCTCAGACCTCTCAGCCACCATGACATCTCAATATCCGTATTGCAGGGCTTGTTTATAGTATTCAACTTCCGTCGGAAGCTACCTCAACGTGGGTGTTGAGAATGTTACTGTGGAGAAAAATTAATTTGGAATGATTGGTAACTATTTGCATAGTCTCTTTCTTTAAATATTGACATTATTTTAAAAAATATTACTTTTCGAAAGTTGAAGAGCGTAATAGAATAATTTTTTAATATTTTTTAAAAATCACGTCAAAATTTCAAGAAATTGACTATGCAAATTGTTAGCAATCATTGCATATTAATTTTTTTCTCCAAAGTAACATTCACCTATAGCTACGTTGAGGTAGATTCCGACGGCAGTTGAATACTATAAATAAGCCCTTCAATTCATATGTGAAGATGTCACTGTGGCCGAGAGGTCTAAGGCGTACAACGTAAGCTCTGGTTATCCAAACGGCTCGAATCTACGCTGGTACCGAAATTTTTTTTTTTTTTTAAATGTAAAAAAAATTATTTTATTAGTCTCTTCAGCTTTCGAAAAGTAATATATTTTTTTTAAAATTACGTCAAAATTTCAAGAAATTGACTATGCAAATTGTCAGCAATCCTTCCAAATTAATTTTTTCTCCAGAGTAACATTCACCTATAGCTACGTTGAGGTAGCTTCCGACTGGAGTTGAATACTATAAATAAGCCCTGCAATGCAAAAGTTCGAAAGTCATGGTGACCGAGAGGTCTAAGGCGCCTAATGTAAGCTCTGGTTATCCAAACACTTTGGAGTTTCGAAAACACGCTCTTACATAATATTTTCTTTTTTTTTTTAATATAAAATAAAGCTATTTTATTAAGCTCTTCAGCTTTTCGAAAATTAAGCTCTTCAGCTATGGCCACAATGTGGATGTGGTTAAATAGCGTTTCACGCCTGCAACTGAACCCCTTAAAAGAATTGGCCTAGCAAATTTAGTTCGATAGATATTTGCAAGTATGCGTGTAAGTCACAAATGCACGCTCTGGGGGCTCTGCGAGCTGTTTTAAGTAATTTTTAGCGTTTTTAAGAGTAAATTGCGACCGATTTGGCTGCAATTTGGTGTGAGTGCCTCAGATGAATACATTGTGATCGGCTATCAGCATTTTTGCGTGCGACCTCAATTTGTCCCGCTAAGTCGAGATTCACTTGAGAATTTGGCCCAAAATTGATTTGGCCGTAACATAAAAAGTTCCATAGGAATAATTTTTTTGTCGATTCCAGAGGATGTAATACAACGCCACAAATCTATAGGCACCAACCGCGTGTCTGTGAGAAATTATTTGTAGAAGTTATAGGCATGCGCTCGCCTAGTCCAGTTCGCGCATTTCCCCATATACCCCGTGTCCATATCGGGAGAAATTTGGTAAGATTTTCTGCAATAAATGATAAACAACAAGTAATATAAAAAAAAAATGTAAAAGTCCATTCCTATTTTTTTTCACTACATTTTTCTATAAGTAGACAAGAAATATAAAAAAAAAATGTAAGTCAATTCCTACATCGGTCAACAAAGAAAAATTTTATTTTAGTTACTTTTTTTTAAATAATTACAATGAATATAAATATGTATATACATTTGACAGAATTGCACTATTCAGTGGCAAAATAGAAAGCGAATTTCCTTGTAATTTTCCATTTTCCTTTCTATATAGGGTGTTGGACTATTGTTTTTGTTTGTTATTATTTATTCGTTTTCTATTTTTTTTTTTTTTTCAATTCCTTCTATTAGCTCACACTCTCCCTATATATATCTTGTTCAAATTTTCAATAGTTCATAAAATAGTTTTTATTCATCCACTCAAGTTCAAATACATTTTGTTTAAACTTGTAGTGAATGGCACTTGATGTTAGTACAGTTTTTTCAAATATTAATTCAGTAATAAAATTTAATTCATTCATTTTAGTTTCATTTAGATTTAAGTTTCATGCATCTACCAATAGATGGCGCCAGATAAACTTAAAATAAATGAATGAAAATTATTTATAAAGGACTTTCTGCAATAGAGTGAAAAAAAGTAGGAATTGACTTAAACATTCTTTTTTTATATTACTTGTTTCGTTTCTAATTTATGAAGCTGATGGTGGTCTATAATTTCTCATTCTATCTATCACTTGTAATGCTTCATTATTGCAAGGAACCTTTCCAGTGAGTTTTGAGCAATTAAAATAAATTAAATTTAAGCAGTTCTTCAATTAATAATAATAAGAGTAGTTCTTCAATTAAAATTAAATAAATTAATTAATGTTTGAAAAACTGTATTAACATCAATGCCATCCACTGCAAGTTTAAACAAAATATATTTCAACTTGAGTGGATGAATAAAAAAGTATTTTATGAACGATTGAAAATGTAAACAAGTTATATATATAGAAAGAGTGTGAACTAATAGTAGGAATTGAAGAATAAAATATGCATGTTTTCATAATATTGAAAGAAATAACAGACTTGCTTTTAAATTTAATGAGTCAAGTTAATTTTTGAAATTCTAATCAAAACTTTCTTCAATTACTTTATTTTATTCTTTATTATTATCATTATTATTAGTAGTAGCACTATTTAATTTTATAATCCAATAACCGGTTATAAAATAATTTTGCTCTTAACTCATTTTGCTGCTTTTAGTTCATTATTAAATCGACATTGTTAATTAGATTTTAATAAAGTAAAATTTGCACTTAATTTATTATTGTAAAAAGAATTTAACCTAATATTTTTAACAAAAGATTTTTTGTGATTTAATTTTAATTTTTAAGGTGAATCATAATATTTGTAATCATAATATTTGTTTAATTCTATTTTTAAGCGATCTGTTTATTATTATTTATATGAAATCTGAAGATATACTAGTGACAAAAACTGTGAACGTAATGCATAAATAAGGTATATCTTTCAAAGAGTGGTTTCAAGTAAAAAAAAATCGTATAATAATAACGAAGATTAATTTAATGTAAAAGTAAAATAATCTAGCATATAATTAAGAATAATTTAATGTAAAAAGAAGAATAACATATTGCAGAATCAAGAATAATATGGAAAGGGGACAAAATATTGTATGAGTTCAGAAACGTGCAGAAAAAAAAAAAAAAAAAAAAAAGAGAGAATTGAAGTTGTTAACTAATAGATTGAATGTGAAATAAATAGATAATAAAAAGATTTCATAAAATAGATACCGATTATTTTAAAAAAATAGATTGATTTTCTCTTTTCCAATACGAGATGCTTTTCCAGAAATATTTATTTAAAATAAACACCGATTTGCAACGTTATTTCAATTACGTGTGTTTCGAAATTTAGATCATATATTTTAATTGTTGTGTTACAACTGTTAAAATTACAGTCACAACTTGCGGAAACAACATTTTAATTTTCTGTCTGTAGCATCAATCTGAATATATTTTGATATCTCATTTTATTGAGACTTCTCGTTGAATAAAGTCCTGGAAAGAGGTTCTCTTCGTTATCAGTTAATCAGTATCAATTTATTCAAGAAGAAATTTCTTCCCCCTGAGAAATGGATCAACTTTTTATACCAGAAAATTTGGTCTTGAGGTCCAAGACTTGGGTCTGAAGCAGAATGGCTTCGTTGGAAATGGAATTTCTCATATTTTCTGTCTCGCTTAGAGGGTCGTACGTTCGACCTGTTGGCCAAGTGGCTAGCGCTTTGGTCTACAGTATCACAGGCTTCAGAATAGTAGGTTAGAATAGTAGACTTCGTAAGTTCGAATCCTGGCGGTGGCATGGATGTTTGTTAATGGTTCGGAATCCACTTTACACTGTAGGTCCCGGTCTGTTTAGCCATACAAAGCACCCCACACTTTTAGTACATTCATTTTATTCTTATGTTAACAATTATTTTTTACTTTTTAGTTTGATTAACTCTAAAAGCATTATTTTTTAGTTTTTTAAACTATTAATTTATTTTTTACTTTTCAGTTTGATTAACTCTAAAAGCATGTATTTTAGTGTTTTTAAACTACAATATTTAAAGGAGGTCACGGTACGTAGGGACTGGTTCTTACAATAATTTAATTGTGAGTAAAACAAAGGCTAAATGCGAATAGGTCGAGCCAGCCAGGATTATAACAGGAATCTCAATCAGGCGCGTTATCCGTTGTGCCGCTGTCCCACATAGGTTGTAATGTCTGAAAGATGTCTGTAAATGTTTCTTTGCAGCTTAAATAGTGTGTATGAGGAGAAACAGATCTACAAGGGAAAATGATGCGCCGATCAAGATGACTTTTCAAAGGCTGTGTGTTTTAATCACTCATCCTGGTGATCTTAATCACGATGAGATAATAAACTTATCAAAATATTTTAGTGTCGTCAGTCCTTAATAAGTCTACAACGTTTCAATTAATTCGATCGCTTAAAGTAGGGCAAAATCGAGCCCAAAGAGTCAGTTACATACGTACAAACATACATACAAACCAACATATAGGTGAAACTATTAAAAGCGTATTAAAAACACAAAGTCAGTTTAATGTCGTTATCGGGAAAGTGTTTAATTGTGGCAGGCTCTTTCTATTACTGTCATGTGGGTATGTTCTAAAAAGGAAAGTAAAATATTAAAAGTTGAGTTTGTTTGTAAATAAAAGTTATTAAATGTTATTAAAATTGACGATGTTGATGACTTTTTAGAATACATTGAAGATTGGAAAAAAATTGGCATAAGTGCATTGTTTCCGGAGGGGATTACTTTGAAGGCGATGAAATAAATTGGGAAGAATAAATAAAGAGTTTTTGAAAAAAAAAATAATGGGTCTTACTTTTTGGGTACAGTAGTATATAGGTTGTTCAAATTGCCATAAAAACTCATTTATGTAAGCGCTGACTACAATGGACGCCGGCAGAGAATTTACTTTTAGGCCTCTTGCCTTCTAGCTCCACATCTTACCACTTGATGCTAGTCGGAAAAATAAATTTTTAGAAATAAAAATGAAATATAACATACAAATTGCTTTTATTACTCTTACGTTTTTAAAACATTCACAGCATCGTTGCTCTTGATTGGCTGTTTGAGTTGAAAACTGCTATAAAACAAAACTTGATATTTCCCATGATTTCTAACTATGTGAGCATTTTATTTTACATCAGCAAAAATATATTTGTCCATTTCAAAATTGCTAATTAGTATCGCAGATTCATTAAATCCTTTAATCCATTATTTAAATCCGCTTGTCTCTATTTTTATGAATATTTTTTTTTGTTCTAATGCAGCTGACAATTGCACTTGTCTTCGATGCCTTAAGGCAAACTCTGCACCGATGTTACTCACTTTGCACTACCCAGGAGGTGCGTGCAGTTTGAAGATAAGCTACGGACGAGGAGTAACACCGTCCCCGCAACGCTCTACGATCCTGTTAGGCCGGGACCTACGGTTTAATGTGGATACCGAAGAACTACAAATATCCCCGGCACCGCCGGGATTCGAACTCAAAACATGTGGTACATTCAGGCTCCTTTTATGAATCTAAAACATTAATAAATAACTTATATTCCTTTCACTATCGAAAATCTACGGATGTTTTGCTTACGAATTCAGAATAAATATTATATAAATTTTAATAATCTTATTTCAATGTTATATTGTTATATCATATATCAAAAAAGACAACATGAATATAAAAAAAAATTTAAGTCAACTCCTACTTTTTTTCACTCTATTGCAGAAAGTCCTTTATAAATAATTTTCATTCATTTTTTAAGTTTATCTGGCGCCATCTATTGGTAGATATATGCAACTTAAATCTAAAAAAAAACTAAAATGAATGAATTAAATTTAATGAATTAATAATATTTGAAAAAACTGTATTAACATCTAATTTCATCCACTACAAGATAAAAAAAATGTATTTGAACTTGAGTGGATGAATAAAAAGTATTTTATGAACGATTGAAAATTTGAACAAGATATATATAGGGAAAGTGCAACTAATAGAAGGAATTGAAAAAAGCAAATATTGGATAAAAATGTAAAGCTTCACTTGAACCAAATAAATGAAAAAAAAAAAAGTTCTAACTGCACTAACTCTTACTTTAATCATAAATTTAAGAACAGTGGAATCCCTTTTTGGAGGAAAATGCGCTCTCAAAAAAACGAACCGAGAGCGATTGAAGAAGCAAACATGGCTGGGGCTCTTCCTGGAGAAGAAATGCGGCGACTTCTATTCCGAATTATGGCATAAAGTGCTTTTTATCGCTCTCCTAAAAGTAAATACGAAAAACAATAAAGAGAAAAAAAAGCTTCAAAAGTGATCGAACTTAGAAAGTTTAACACTGTTTTTTTTCCCCCTTCTAAGTGCAAGATGTCTATCATTTTTTTTTTTTCATGTCTTCAAAAGTTTCAATTCCGTAAAGATTTTACAGCAAGCGATTGATTCAAAATAATCCTTCCAAATATTGTAAATAATAATTTTGCACAAAAAGGATTGTAACTTGGGTGTAGTTTAATGTCTCGTCGTAGATGCAAAGCGTTAAAATAAATCTCTTCTGTTTTTTTCAATTCCTTCTATTAGCTCATTTCTCCTCTATATATCTTGTTCACATTCTCAATCGTTCATAAAACACTTTTTATTCATCCACTCCAGTTCAAATACATTTTTAACTTGTAGTGGATGGCACTGTATGTGAATACAGTTTTTACAAATATCATTTCATTCAATAAATTTAATTCATTCATTTTATTTTTTTTTATATTTAAGTTGCAACTATCTGCCAATAGATGGCGCCAGATAAACTTAAAAAAAAAAATGAATGAAAATTATTTATAAAGGACTTTCTACAACAGAGTGAAAAAAAAAATAGGAATTGACTTTAAACAATTTTTTTTTTTTTTTTTTTATTACATTTTTTGTCTTCAAAAGTTTCAATTCCGTAAAGATTTTATAGTAATTGATTGTCCCAAAATATTCCTTCAATTATTTTAAATAATAATTTTCCACAAAAAGGATTGTAACGTGGGTGTAGTTTAATGTCTCGTCGTAGATGCAAAGCGTTAAAATAAACCTCCAAAGAGGTTTTTTTTTTAAATCATGTGAACATGGTCTGGTTAGATTCGTGGCGCAATCCAAAAAGTGCAGCAAGCAAATAAAGTTCCGTTCCAAATTTGCAAATTTTGGCGGAAAAATGGTACTTTGGGCCCCTTCACTCTTGAAATGCTTCATAAATAAAGTTAATCCTCAGGAATTTTCTGGAGAATTTGGCTTTTGCGTGAAGTGTTTTTGTAGTATGATTTTGAAGCACTTTTCAAGTCTTGGGTTGGGATTTTAATCATTTGTATATCCGATGGCTATAAGTACTCGTATTGAGTTGATCAATTCGACGGACTCCACGTTTCCACTGAGCCACGAGTTGGGCAAAGCGTGCCACTAGCGGATTCGAACCTGTATTCTTCTTCCTGCTAGCTGCGTCCGTTAGGATGTAGAGTCAGGCCACATCAGTGATTTTAAATCCTTTTTTTTTTTTATATCTCACGCAAAATTTTTACAAATACATAACCCTTGCAAAAACCACTATACTACTGCGCCCAAAAAGTAAGACCAATTTTTGTTTTCAAAAACTCTTTATTTATTCTTACAAATTTATTTCTTCGCCTACAAAGTAATCCCTCCGGACACAATGCACTTATGGCAACTTTTTTCCAATCCTCAATGCATGTTTTAATTTTTGGACGTGAGCTTCGTCGGTTGAGGTGGAGGGTCGACCAGAGGGCTCTTCGTTTTCAACGCGTTCTCTGCCTTCTTTGAACTGTTTATACCACTTGTAAACATTTCTTTCCGGTGAAATGCTCATGAAATGTCTTCTGCAACATTCTATACGCCAGAATGAGTTTTAGCGTCTCACAAAACCAAGCGTAACTCAAACACTGATGAATATTTTGACGTCAAATTTCACACAGATGTCAAGGACAGTGCCAGGCAACCTAAAAAAAACAAAAAATTGAAATTCCATAAGCCCGGGAATTTTAAATTGAAAATGGGTCTTACTTTTTGGACACAGTGGTATTAGAATAGAGGTAATGCTGAATATTCATAAGGATCCCAAAAGAAATAATTGGATGCTTCAATCACCGAATTTATTAATCCCTTGAGAATATCCAGGTAATCTGGATTCGAACAAGTCTGGTGCGCGTCGTTTCATTAGCAGAATGATTTCAAAGTTGACGAAAACCGTTCATCTGCGTTCTTTATTCGCAGGAAAATCTTCGAAGATTGCGGCGGACAACATGACGCGGAGACTTCATAAGCGGCCAATACCTTTGATTGCGGTTTTTAAGATAAAGTCGCTTTAATTATTTATTCGAAGCGTAAAATATTTTAAAATAATAATTTTTGCAAAAAAAAAAAAATTGTAACGGTAGTTGAATATCATTGGTCGTAGAAGCAAAGTGTTAAAAAAAACTCTCAAAAAGTTTTTTTTTTATCATGTATGAACATGATGCTGTTTTGAAAATTTTTGAAGTAGCTCAATCCAAAAAGTCCAGCAAGCAAATAAAGTTCCATTACAAATTTGCGCATTTTGTCGGAAATCATGTTCAAATCAATATAAATATCAAATTTTATCTCCCGTTGGGATGTAAGTCAGGCTATATCGGTGAATTTAAATCTTTCTTTTTTTACATCTCACGCAAAATGTTTACAAAAACACAATCCTTGCAAATATTAGAATATTGGTAATGTTGATTATTCATGATCCCAAAAGAAATAATTGAATGCTTGAATAAAAACTCGATCAACGAATTTATGGAAAAACTTGAAAATATCCCATTATAAAAATATCCCATTATAAACTCCCCTTGAAACTATCCATGAATTTGGATTCTAACTCATTCGAACAAGGCTGTTCAATATTAATAGGTAAATATAGGCAAATATATAAATAAAATAAAAAAAAAAAAAACAGATTAAATATAATTTTTAAAACAGGACATTAAATTTAATAGGCAATAAACAACTTTAGTTCTATGCAATTTTAAGAAATATTAATATTCTTATTCAGATTCTTTATTTCTATATTTTTAATTACGTTTTATGTATACTTTAAAAATATCAAAGAAAATTATAATTAGGTATTAGAAATTTGGGTTATTTTAAAACTCTTTCATAGAGTTTTGAAAAAATGACTGTCCATTTCTTTGAGATTTTTTAAAGATAATAATTTAAAAAGATAATATAATTTTATTATAAAAAGATAACATAATTCCCTTGTTTATAAAAAAAGATAACATTTCTTGATTGATTCCTTGAAAGATTCCTTGATTATAAAAGATAACATAATTCCCTTGTTTCTTTTTTTCTTTTTTTTTTTTTTTAATTTATCAAAAATAGTTTGACCAGTAGATACTGTATTCGGAAATAGTATCAATTAAAAAAAATGAGAGAAGTTGTATCTAAAATGCTTACAAAATAAATCACTTAATTATAAAAATATACATAATCTAAAATAATATTATCTAGATTATTTGGAAATAATTAAGTTAAATTATGAGTGATTAGAATATAAACAAATTTTAATGCAAACAAATATTTAAAAATAATTCCAAGAATAACTTGAAACATTTTTATTTGCTTTGAGTAAAATAGTAAGTTAATCTATTTTTAAAATTTCATAAAGGAATGTTTGTGTTTTTTTTTTAAAGGACGTAGTCTATTGACAGGTTAAAAAAATTATAATGCGAATCTATAAAATATTTGGAACTATTGTAAAATATAAAGTTCATAAAATAATCCATATCGTAATAAACATGTTTGAAATATAATAAATGTATTTGTTTTCATTTAACCTTAAAAAAATCAATATAAGTAATGTTTATTTAAATTCGCAATTTTTAATTCATTTAAAACACACTTTAATTGAAACTACATGAAATAATAAAATAATTTAAATGAACTACACAATGAATACATTTAAAACATGCATTTAATCATTAATTATAAAAATAAAATGAATACGATTTATACTTTTAAATGAATACACTTAAAACAAACTTTTAAATGAATACATTTAAAACATACTTTTAAATGAATAAAATTAAAAAAAAATGCAATGCATTTAAAAATAATTCGTTTATTTTAACTGCATTTCATTTTAATTTCCATTTTAGTTTTATTACTATTAATCAAAATAGTGATTTGTTGTTATTTCATTAACTTTCCATTGATTTATATTAAATTAAGATTTCTAATTCACAAATTCAGATTTTCAATTAAAAACGCGAAATTCCACATTTGAATGAATCATATCAAAGCAATAAGTAACTTGTAAAAGTTAATACATTATTGAAACGTATAAAAACCAATATTTAAACCATTTAAAAAATAAATATAAATATATTTTATTTATAGCCATTTTAATCCTATTTATTACTTTAAGTTTAAACATTAAATATTTTGTGTATTCCAAAATGTATCCTATATTATGATGTCTAAATTTTCAACGGTTTGAAACTTTTAAAACATCAATTTTTAATTTATTTTGACAATTATTTTAAACAATATTTATTGAAGGATTTTTATAACATTAATTAAAGTGGTTAAAGTGATTATTGATTAAAGTGGTTAATCCATCATTTCGCTTATCGAATTCACTGAAATCACTTAAATATATAATATTCGTAAAAAGTGAAAAAAATTTTTTCAAGGTTTAAATTTTCAAAAATATTGATTAGTCTTTCTTTCAACTTTAAAATAGTCATTTATAAAATAGTTTTAGGAAAATATAATCGGTAAAACTATTGTAAGTATATGCTTTTAATATGCTTTTTTTCATAATGCTTCACTCTCTTTTGCCCAATCCTTCCATTTAGCAAGTTCCTACACTATTGTTTGAATGTATACAAATAAAAAGAAAAAAAAAAATTTTCTTTTGGTTTTCCATTTCCATTTACTCATTGTATTGAACATAGAATAAAATCATTCAGATTATTATCATTGTCCCTATAGAGAAATGGAGTTTTTTGTTTTAAAAATACTGCTTTGTTTTTATTAAAACGCTTTTATTAGTTTCACCTGTATGTTTGTGTGTAACTGACTCTTTTTTGCCCTACTTTAAGCGATCCGATTTTACACTCATGTCCATAAATTAAGGATAATTCAGAATCACACAGAAATTGAACTCTAAAATAAAAATTCCCCCTGTAAAATTATCACACACCTCTTGAAGAAGAATATGCAAATTACAGGAAACCACCAGATGGCGCGGATAGTACGTCACAATGACGAGTGTAAGAGAAGGGTATATAAGGAATGGTGGCAAAGAAGTAAAATTGTTCACTAGCGCTTTAAAAGCCTTTCAGCAATAACCGCACAGTTATGGCACAATGGAAGCATTTGGATGATTTTTACGTGGTAGAATTATCGGACGACTGGAATGGAGAGCGCCAGGTACCCGTTACCACCAAGAGAACACCATTGAACGACACCGTTACGGTGGTGCAGGATGGCTCGTTTGGGGAGGTATTATTCTTGGTTCCAGAACTGACCTGCATGTTCAGAGTGTAACGATGACAGACCACATCTATCGGAATGTCATTCTGGAACAACATGTACGTTTGTTTCGGGGCGCCATGGGTGCTGAATTTCTGTTTATGGATGACAACGCCCGTCCTCACCGTGCAAACATTGTAGACGAATGCCTTCAATTGGAGGATATCACCCGTATGGATTGGCCAGCATACTCACCGGACTTGAATCCAATAGAGCATGTGTGGGATATGCTTGGCCAACGAATTGCAGCCCGTCAACCCCCTCCCACCTGTCAACCGGAACTTCGGAGGGCATTGCTTGATGAGTGGTGTAATATTCCCCAAGATCAGATTGATAATTTGATACTCAACATGCCTAGGCGTTGTAAGGCCTGTATTGCATCGTCCGGGAGACATACTCCATATTAACCATCATACTAACCATGTTATATTGTTTTTTTGTAAATAGGTTCTTTTTTGAAATTTGCTCCAGGGAGTAAAAATCGCAATTTTTATTAATTATGTCAAACATATAGCATCTTTTTTGCTCTTTACCATTTGTTTAATAAATAGACTTTACAAATAAGTCAAATTTGTTTTGTTTCTGTCTCTTTCTTTGCCTGAACTTCATTATCCTTAATTTATGGACATGAATGTAATTGAAACGTTATAGACTTATCAAGGACCGACGACACTAAAATATTTTGATAAGTTTATTATCTCATCATGATTAGGATTGCAGGATTAGTGATTTTATTTTAACTTATGAAGAGCTATTTAACCCATGTAGAATGAAAGTACCTAAGGCATTCAAACCTACGTGGGACAGTGGCACAACGCACCTGACTATGAATCAGGAGATTCCATGTTCAAATCCTGGCTGGCGCAACTTATTCGCATTTAGCCTTTGTTTTACTCCCAATTGAATTATTGTAAGAACTATAGTTCCAGTTCTCCGTACCGGGACCTCATTTAAATATTATAGTTTAAAAAACACGCTTTTAGAGTGAATCAAACTAAAAAGTAAAAAATAATTGTTAACATAAGAAAAAAATGACTGACTAATGTCACTGGTCTAAACGCGTGGGGGGCTTTATGTGACATTTTAAAACTAATTCTGCATTTCGGAATGAAACTAGTGAAAAATTATAACGATTGATATTGAGCAACCCACGCTTTTAGAGCAGTGACATTCATTTTCTCGTCAGTCATCTTATTCTTATGTTAACAATTATTTTTTACTTTTTAGTTTGATTAACTATAAAAGCGTGTTTCTTAGTGTTTTTAAACTATAATTTATTTTTTACTTTTTAGTTTGATTAACTCTAAAAGAGTGTTTTTTTAGTGTTCTTAAACTATAATTTATTTTTTACTTTTTAGTTTGATTAACTCTAAAAGCGTGTTTTTAAACTATAATTTATTTTTTACTTTTTAGTTTGATTAACTCTGAACGATAACTATGTTTATAAACTATACTATTTAAATGAGGTCCCGGTACGGAGGACTAAAACTACAGTTCTTACAATAATTTAATGTGATTAAAAACAAATGGCAAATAGGTCGAGCCAGCCAGTATTCGAACAGGGAATCTCCTGATCCATAGTCAGGCGCATTATCCGTTGTGCCACTGTCCCACGTAGGTTTGAATGTCATTCTACATGGGTTCAATTGCTCTTCATAAGTTGAAATAAAATCACTCATCCTGGCGATCCTAATCATGATGAGATAATAAACTTATCAAAATATTTTATTTTCCTTCATAAGTCTACAACGTTTCAATTAAATCGGATCGCTTAAAGTAGGGCAAAATCGAGCCCAAAGAGTCAGTTACAAACAAACAACGGATAATCGTTAACATAAAAAAAAACTAATTTATCTGATACGCTTAAAACTAATACGCTTTTGGGTGTGAAACAATACGCTTTTATTAGTTTCACACCCATACAGGTGAAACTAATAAAAGCTTATTAAAAATACAGCTCATTTTGTTTTTATTTGTAAAATGGACGAATCAATAAAATCTGCTGTGTTCAATGGAAGGGAATATCAGTCAATAATAATGGAACTAATAAGGTAATCTAAATGAAAGACAAAATAAATGTATTCTTTTATTAAAAAAAAAAAATTTCCCCTAATTAAAAATTGCTCACACTTTTCAGAGCATTTGAAGTTTAGAATTAAAATACGTGAGTAACATTTGCAATCTGTTTTAGTTCCACTAAAACTGATGTCTTGGTAAGTGCAATTAATGAGTTTCATTCTTTTTGTGTTTCCTTTCCTTAGGGCCTGAATGGCCGAGTGGCTAGCGCTTGGTGCCGCAGGTTTCGGGTTCACCATCGGCACTTGAATCCGAAATCCTGTGGCACACAGAGCTAGTCATCAAGCCACATATCCTATTTGTAATGCAACAAAGATGCATATAAAACATCTTTTAAAATATGGAATTAAAATAAAATAAATTACTGACAGTTAAAACTTTGTAAAATATAAACTTATGAAGCCAGTAATGATTTGCTAATGTTAATCAATAACATGAATTCATTCAATATCAAAGAAGTTCAACCAGCTTTATTGGAAAGTAAAATGACAGTTGAATTTTTAGTTTTTAAAAAATTGACTTTTCTTGTATCCTTTTCTAATGGATCAAAATATTGGCGACAGAAATAACACGCTCAAATGCTTAATGTACACTCCTGTCCAAAAATTAAGGATAATGAAGTTCAGGCAAAGAAAGAGACATTCCAGTCGTCCGATAATTCTACCAAGTAAAAATCATCCAAATGCTTCCTTTGTGCCATAACTATGCGGTTATTGCACTGAAAGGCTTTTAAAGCGCTTCTGAACAATTTTACTTCTTTGCCACCATTCCTTATATACCCCTCTCTTACACTCTCGTCATTGTGACGTACTATCCGCGCCACCTGGTGGTTTCCTGTAATTTGCATATTCTTCTTCAAGATGTGTGTGATAATTCTACAAGTGAAATTTTTATTTTAGAGTTCAATTTCTGTGTGATTCTGAATTATCCTTAATTTATGGACGTGGGTGTATGATTACAGAAATATTAAGAGCGTGTACAAATCAAAACATTTTTGGAATAAGATCTTAAACCTCTAGAAGATTTAAAAGGAACAAAAAGGAATAATTAAAAAAACTAATAATTTTAGTTTCAAAAGAAATTCTAACAGTTCTTTATCTCAATCACTAAATGCTTACAAATAATTTATTAGTGAAAAAAAATCAAAGAATAAAAACATGTATTGAATACAATAATTGAATATAATTGATATATTCAGTTTAAAAATAAAAAATTGTAATTTTTGATGCGCACTAGATAAAAAAGAGCTAAATTCAGTGAAAAAAAAAAAGGTGTTTTAGGAAATTACTTATTAAAAAGAAAAAAAAAAAATGAAAGAATGAAAAGTTATATTGAATGCAAATCATGGGTAACAAAATGGATATGAACACGTAAAGAGCTATGACGTAATTCTCAAATGATGTTTCAACTAAATACTTAGAATTAGTTCAATTTAAAAATAGTTCAATTAGCTCGTAGTTCAATTTAAAAATAAAGAATGAAGGTTTTAAATGGTAAAAAATAAATAATAATTTGCTCATTTTCGTTATGCTCTAGATAAAAAGAACAATAAATTCAGATAAAAAAATCTCTTTTAAAAATTATATATTAATGGAAAACATTAAAAATTACATTAAATGGATATAGCCATGACATTATTTCCCATCTTTTTACCCATAAAATATGTGGGGTTGTTTTTAGACCCTCTATAGATATTTTTTTGGAGTGAAAAGGAAAACGAGTTATTATTATCGCACATCATTTTAAATATATAACGCAAAAAATTAAATATAAAAAAATAAATAAATATTTTTTTCTTTCCAATGCAGCTGGCAAACACTTAGACAGCTTATTCTTGGATGCCTTAAGGCCAGCGCTGCACAGACGTTACTCACTTTTTCATTAGCCAGGGGCGCGTATCATTTTGAAGGTAATCCACGGACGCGGAGTAACAATGCCCCCCGCAACGCTCTAAGATCCTATTAGAACCGGGTCCTACGGTTTTTTTAAGTGGATTCCGAACCACTACAAACATCCATGGCACCGCCGGGACTCGAACCCTGTGGTACCGAGCGCCAGAGCGCTAGCCACTCGGCCATTCAGGCCCCGCGTATAAAATTATATATCCCATCCCCCTATTAGATTTAGACCCTCTATAGACATTTTTTTGGAAAAAAGGAAAACGAGTTATTATTATCGTGTTTACTATTATTACCTTACAACAAATACCTTAATACCTTAAACAGGGTGGCCAACCCAAGCGATCTAGCTGGCCACTTTGGAAATGCATCCAACTCCGCGGACCGCATATGAAATTATATATCCCCCTGTTAGATTTAGACCCACTAGAGTCATTTTTTGGAGTGAAAAATTGAAACATAAGGAGTTATTATTAATATGTTTACTGCTATTCTTGCATGTAGCATAGATAATATAATAATAATGATACTAAACGGACATTGTGAAGAAATATTATAGAACTAAAAATGAAATATAAAATATACATAAATATAAACAAATAAAAGAAATGAAATCATTTAAAAAATATTTATTTTACTAGAGCGATATTGGTTTCTCCACTCATCATGAGTTCGCCGAATGTTTTGATGGTAATAATGATAAACTACGGTATCGAAACCAGGTGGACAAAACGTTTTTGTTCGTAGAGTAAGACGATCCTCAATAAGAATGAATGCGGTTCCATACATTCTTCTAGCTCAAATAGTTTTACAAAAAGATTTTATTCGCTGAAACATTCGCTACCTGCCGTACACTGTTCGAACCACACTCTAAACGCTCAGTGACGGATTTAGGCTTCGGCCCGGCCTAGGGCGACTGATTTTTAGGGGCGCCAAAATTTGAAATCTATTTTGTTTTTTATCAACTGTAAGACCGAATCATAATGCTTCTTTTCTTGCTTTGACAACCTCAAGATGTCAATATTCAAAGGGTAGAATTACTTTTTTAAATAATTAATAATCAAAAGTAATAACTAATTAGATATGATTTATTTCTAATTAAAAGCAATTAAGCACAAGCTGTGAAAATTTCAGCGAAATCGGTTGAGCAGTTTTCACTTTACAGGGTACACACACATAAGAACATTGCCTTTTATTTATATAGATAAATAATTTCGTACAACCTAAAGTACGACCCTACTATAGAAAATAATAAAACAATTGCTATGTAACACGGGTTGACAAATACCCCATCCTTAAAAAAATGTCATCAGATTTATTTTTAAAAAAATTATGCAATTTAGTACATTTAGAAAGGGCCTGAGTGCCCGAGTGGCTAGACCTCTGGCTCTCGGTACGGGTTCGAGTCCCGGCGGTGTCATCGAAGTTTGTAGTGGTTCGGAATCCACTTTAAACAGTAGGTCCTGTTCTAACACGATCGTAGAGTGTTGCGGGGGCATTGTTACTCTGTGTACGTAATTTATCTTCAAGCTACACGCACCTCCTGGGTAGTGCTAAGTGAGTAATGTCTGTGCAGCGCTTGCCTTAAGGCAACCAAGACAATTGTCTAAGTGTTTGCCAGCTGCATTAGAACAAAAAAAAAAAAGTACCATACAGAATCTCATTTCAACTAAGCATTTAGAGATAAAACTTTCTTCCTTTTTCAAATATATCTAAGTGTTAAGTTACATGCATTCAGATGTAGTGATGCCTTCTAATAAACAATTACACTCTATCACTAAACGTTGTTTTGAATTCATCCAGCTGCTAACAGCTTACAATTTTCAATTTGGTTGCAGGGGAAAATGCTTAAAAGACTGCACAATTACAGTAATTTCAGAAAAGACAACGTTAAAATGGAGTATTATTGCTATTAGAAGTGTAAGTATCTTTTCGTGCATTTTATTTTACATCTTAACCCTTTGCACTAGAATTTTTTTCATTCGTATTACCAGCAACTCGAAGTGATTTTAGGGAAAAGATCCTATTCACATGTAAGTTTGATAGACGCATTAAAAGAAACGCATTATTTATAGTGTTATTTGCATTGTCTCCGTAGCGGAGCCTCGAGCTTGAAGACAAATTTTAAACGGCTCCGCTCCGGAGCCCTCGAGTGCAAAGGGTTAAACTTTAATTTTCCTTTTATTAATTTCAAAATTCTAATTGTGTTAATTGATTAAGTAAAAAAAGGTATTTTCGCTTTCGTTTACCATCTTCGAAACTGATTTGTTTTTGTCAGTCTCTTTATCGTATAGCAGTCATCTCCGAATGCCTGCGTCACAGCCTCATATGGTAGAGAGTTTTTGCATAATGTTTTTTTATCGTCCGATATTTTTCTTCCTAGCGCGCATGCTCATAGGTATAGCTCAGTAGTGCAGTATTACAGATACGCAGGCGCATAGGTACAATGTTTCCTATGAGCATGCGCGCTAGGAAGAAAAAAAAAATATCGGACTATAAAAAACGTTATGAAAAACTCTCTATGACAAAATATTAGCAGTTAACCTATTACTGTACGTGCTCAACTAAGTTTTAAGTTTATCTTGAATATGAATGTGTCAGGATGGCCGAGTGGTCTAAGATGCTACGTTCAGGTCGCAGTCCACTCCTTCTGGGCGTGGGTTCGAATTCCACTTCTGACAGGACCATTTTTTTTTTTTTAAATTTAGCATTTTACTTACAGAATATAATACGCCAGTTAGGCTTTTAGAAGTTAGGCGCTCTGGTCTTTGGTATCTCAGTTTCGAATCCTGGCGGTGGCATGGATGTTTGTGAGTGGTTCGGAATCCCCGTTAAACTGTAGGTCCTGGTCTGCTTAGCCCTCGTGCGCACAAGATGACCGTAGAGCGACAAACCAAACCCATTATGATTCCATGACGTATTTCGGGGTATCAAAAATGAACTCGAATTATTTTTGGATAAATACCAATTTGAAATGAAATTCTTTCTTACAAAATTTTATAACAGGAAGTAAGGGAAATATTTCGAGGGATCTTGCAGCATTTGTGCAGATTCCCGTTGAATCTCTTCAATCGATCGTGTCTCCGGAGTGGTCTTTTTAGTTTAGGGAATAGCCAGAAGTCGTACGGTGTGAATACGGTGTTTGTTGAACGATATGGGTTTCATTTTTGGCGAAAAAGTCACGAAGAATCAGTGCTTCAGTGTTTTCGGTGCCCATCGAAATTTGACGCGTTTGAGGCCCAAAATGGAATGGACCGATCCTTTTGAAATTCCAACATCCTCAGCAAGGTCTCTAATTGTAAACTGACGTTTTGCAAGCACCCAATCTTTGATTTTTTGGACGTGAGCTTCGTCGGTTGATATGGATGGTGGAGCAGAGGGCTCTTCGTCTTCAACGCATTCTCTGCCTTCTTTGAACTGTTTATACCATTTGTAAACATTTCTTTCCGATATAGGAATGCTCACCGAATACCTTCTGCAGCATTCTGTACGTTTCCGCAAACAAAATTTATTTTAATTTCCTTGCTCTATTCATTCAGATGTTTCAAAAATCGTCGGAATCAGTTTGAGCGTCTCACAAAGCCAAGCGTAACTCAAACACTGATGAATATTTTGACGTCACATTTCCCACAGATGTCAAGGACAGTGCCAGCAAGCTAAAAAGAAAAAAAAAAAAAAAGAAAAAATTGAAATTCCGTAAGCCCCTGGAATTCTATATTGATAGTGGGTCTTGCTTTTGGACAAAATAGTGTAATGTAGAACGGAATTTTAAAAAAAAGTTTCTTCTCCTATAACTTTTTTACCCTACAGATATGCAAAAGTGCGTAATTAACACTATTTAGTTCTCTTTATAATACGAATCATCACTATACAGTGTCGTTTGAATCAAAGCAAAAATTACGAAATAAAAAAATAATAAATAAAACTGCGTTATATTGTAAAAATTGAAATACTATTTTCATTTTAAAGTTTACAGACAATGTTTATTAGAATAATAATTGATACAAACTATGACTTTTTCATCATTTCTACTCATCATTCATGGAATTCGGAAACCAAAATCTGATTTTTCTGACCAAAATCTGAGATTTTTTTGTTCCAGCGACATGAAATGACGTGGTTCAGTGCCGTTGATTGTTATTGTAGATTATTACGGAGATCCTTGGCCGCGTAGCGGCCACTAGCTCCTTCTTTTCAGTGCCGTTCAAGCTGACGTTACTTTAAAAACGATCCAACACTCGCATAACATTGTAAGGCTTAATTATTATTATAGGCGCGAGAGGTCGCGGCTGTGACCAATAACTGGGACTTTAACGGTGTGGTCTAGTGTGGTAAGTACTTGCGGTAAGATCTTCAGTGACCACGAGGAGAACGCTAGGAGCATCCGAGCTAGAAATACGGTCAGGGACCGTATGGTAGAAATAAGAATTTATATTGTAGAAAAGGGGATTGAATGGTCGAATGGCTAGCACTCGGTACCACAGGTTCGGGTTCGAGTCCTGGTGGTGCCATGGATGGTTGGAGTGATTCGGAATCCACTTTAAACCGTAGGTCCCGGTCTAACATAGCTGTTGGACATAGGGCTGACAACCCTACCCCGTAAAATGAAAGCATCTTATGTTTCGAAATCTGCCAGTAGGCAGACGGCCCACTATGGGCCTGTTGCGCTAATGATGATTACGATAATATTGAATAAAGAAAAAATGAGTAACAGCGGTTGCAGCCCTTGCTCATGGCGTAAAGATGAACAGTCTCTGTATTTCCAACTGAATTAGAACAACAATATATCTTATACAAGACGATCAGTTCTATAAACAAAATATGCTTTCCTTGGATATGCAAAATAATCTAAAAATCAGAACAAATTCCAAAAATCCGCTCTGGCTCTCGGTACCACAGGTTTCGGGTTCGAGTCCTGGCGGTGTCGTGGACGTTTACAGTGGTTCGGAATCCACTTTAAACCGTAGGTCCCGGTCCTAATAGGATCGTAGAGCGTTGCGGGGATAGTGCTACTTCGCGTCCGTGGCTTATCCTCAAGTGACACGCGCCCCCTGGATAATGCAAAGTGAGTAACGTTTGTGCAGGCATCCAAGACCAAGCTGTCTAAGTGTTTACCGGCTGCATTAGAAAGAAATATTGTAGAAGAGGCACAGGGTGTATCAAATTATTGTACGCGTAAAGTATTGTAAATAAACTAATATAAATGGAAAGAGAGGTTGGCATTACATCGTGACACAACTAGTATCTAGCAAGTAGAGATAACGACATTTTAATCCATTTATAATACAAAGTGGTCACAATTAAAATTTCCCTTTGAAACACTGTGTTATGAAAATGCTGAACCCATTAAATCCAAATCTGCATTTAAGTGCAACAGGAAAAGAAATGTTTCAGACGCCAACACCAGGGAAAACGCACGCTGTGAAGCATTTTGTGTGGGTGCATCGATTCTTAGATCACCTGATTTAGTTACGGTTACTTGAATCTTGAATCGAAGGGGTATGTGGGGATGCAAAGCAACAAGGACTATAATCCCCTAATCACTCTATAGGAACAGTTCGTTTTCCCTATTTAATATGTCACTCTCCACACTACGATCGTGTTAGACCTGGACCTACGGTTTAAAGTGGATTCCGAACCATTGCAAACATCCATGCCATCGCCGGGACTCGAATCCGAAACCTGTGGTACCGAGCGCCAGAGCGCTAGCCTCTCGACCATTCAGGCCCTATATACTGAACTTTAATTTCGCATAATTCTTTTTTAGTAATTTTTTGTCAACGAAACTCAAATGGAAATTTATTAAGATATTCACTAAAGGAGGACACCGGGTCATAAAGTTGCCAGCGATTATTAATAAAGTTGAGAGAAAAAAATGTTGTTATTAGGATCCACATAAAACGAGGAACTGCGCGAGAAAAAATTTCATTATGGACAACATGTCCCAGGGGGCGCGCGTTTAACTTGAAGATAAGTAAGCCTCGGACGCGGAGTAACAACGCTCTACGGTCCTATTAGGACCTGGACCTACGGTTTAAAGTGGATTCCGAGCCACTGCAAACATCCATGGCACCGCCGGGACTCGAATCTGAAACCTGTGGTACCACTCGGCAGTCAGGCCCCGTTACGGTTACTTCATTCACTTAAGATTTCTTCACGTGTTTACCTGTCTTCGGAGGAGGGTCAATATCGTAGAAGAATAATTTTCTTCGATATTCGTTTTGCGATATTATTCCATTGAAAGCGTTACGGTTATGTATAACATGACAGCCTAATAACGCTTGAACTTACATATATATATATATATATATATGTATGTATATATATCATCATATTCATTGGCACAAAGGCCCCATTGTGGACCGTCTAACTACTGGCAGATTATGAGATGAGAAATGTTTCTCTTTTACGGTATGAGGTTGTCAAACCCTACGGCCAATATCCCTATTATACTGGGACCTAAGGGTTAAAGTGGATTCCGAACCACACACACATATATATAAATTAAATATTTTAAACTATCAAAGAATTTCGAACAAACTGATATGTAATACTAACTTATTACATTTATTCCGATATTGAAAACATTACGTGAGGTAATACAAATCTGTTGGGAACCACTGCGCTTCTCAAAAGCAGTGTCCAGACGAGAGAATGAGTCAACTGTCTCTCTCGCTCCAACTCACTAGCTCTCTGGTCCTTGACATCACGGGTTCGAATCCTGACTGTGCCATGGATATTTGTGGGTGGCTCGGAATCCACTTTCAACTGTAGGCCCCGGCCTATTTAGCCTAAAGTGTGCACAAGATGACCGTAGAACGACAAACCAAAGAACCTTCCCACAACAGAGGGATCTTTCGTGATTTTCGATCCGCTGTCACGCGCAAATATAGATAACGTAGGCTGTCATACAGAGGCATTGGAAGCGCGAACGTCCCATTCCCCTCGTCTGGACGCTATCAGCATTGAAAACTGAACTGAACTCTTAAAAGGATGTTTCATGAACAAAGGACTTTTTCACTCGGTGCCATTAAGATTGTCCTAAAAGAAACCTCAAAATTCCATATGGAAATCACGATCGATCTCCATTCTTACAAAAACTTTTTTTTTCTTTCTAATGCAGCCGGCAAACATTTAGACAGCTTGGACGCCTTAAGCCAAATGCTGCACAGACGTTACTCACTTAGCACTACCCAATGGGCGCGTGACACTTGAAGATAAGCCACGGACGCGGAGTAACAATGCCTCCGCAACGCTCCTATTAGGACCGGAACCTACGCTTTAAAGTGGACTCCGAACCCCTACAAACATCCATGGCACCGCTGGGATTCGAAAATGAAAGCATGGTACCGTGCGCCAGCCATTCGGCCATTCAGGCCCTCTTACAAAGAACTGTTTTTTTTCGAGTAAAAATTGAAATCGCGAAACTGTCGAAAAATTGATAGTAGGTAGGGGCACAATTTTTTTTTAAATTTTTTAGGATCAATTTTATTACCAGAAACCGTTTCCAAAATCTCTTACTTTCTCTTAACTCTTAAAGATAATATAACATTATTAACATAACATTACTTTGACCACTGATTAAGATTTTTGCACGTTTTTTTTTTCCTACGTTGCACATAAAATTCAGGGTCTTTTTTAAAAGAATCAAACCTGTTCAAATCGGGTCCGAATGGCTAGCGCTCTGGCGTTCGGTGCCACAGGTTTCGGGTTCGAATCCCGGCGATGCCATGGTTGTTTGTAGTGGTTCGAATCCACTTTAAGCCGTAGGTCCCGGTCTAATAGAAGCGTTGCGGCGGTAGTGGGACTCCGCGTCCGTAGCTTATCTTCAAGCTACACGCACCTCCTGGGTAGTGCTAAGTGAGTAACGTCGGTGCCTTAAGGCATAAAAGACAACTGTCTTAAGTGTTTACCAGGGGGAAAAACCGTTAGGGGAAAAAACCCTTGTTCAAATCGCGATTTTCGTGAAAAAAAGTCGAAAACATAATTGCTTTATTTTAAAGATCATTTAAAGAAAACATTTTCAGGTCTATCTCTAGAGTCATTAGAAGTTGAAATGCAGCTGCTCCTTCACGAGCTATTGGGATAACGAAATCGTGCTCGCAAACCTTTCATGTGCGAAAGAGAGAAATAGGCTTGGTTTGTCGCTCTTCGGTCATTTTATGCGCACTTTAGGTTAATTAAACCGGGATCTACAGTTTAAGGTGGATTCCGAACCATTCACAAACACCCATGGCACCGCCATTATTCGAACCTGAAGACTGTAGTATCAAATGCCAGAAGGTGGAAATAGGGTTAATTAGGATGTAAACGATTTGTGTAATAATCATTCATTGCATTTTAAGTTACATACCGCAAAAGTTAATGACAAATTTTTTTAAAAAAGGTGCCACATTCAACCACTTAGGAGAATCCTACTGAGAAAGTTCAGTTAGTATAAAAAGGGCGCCACTGATGCCCTGCAGTACGAAAAGATCGGCTTTATACGAAAAGATCGATTGCACAATTGCATTTCTGGAAAACTGCATTGTTAGTGTAGCAAACAATACAATTTACGATAACTGTTAAAATCATTTTCAGAATGGAATGAAATTTTAGTTCTATGTTATCAACACCTACATAACATGAAGGCATTGAAGTAAAAGATTTCAAATATTTCTTTTATTATCCCTTTACTATCACCCCATTTATTCAATTCCTTCTATTAGCTCCCTCTATATATCTTGTTCACATTTTCAATCGTTCATGAAATACTTTTTATTCATCCACTCCAGTTCAAACCAGTTCCAGCTCCAGTTTTCACCATTGTTGGTTTGAGGTCATCTTCAAAAACCCATGCTTTACTTTCTTTTCTTGTTGGAACGTTAAATAACGGTATGTAAGTTTCATCACCAGTTATGATTTTAGAAATAAGGCGGTGTCCACCATCGTTAAGTAATTTTATGGTTTCTTTGTAGATTTTGACACGCTCCGTTTTTTGGTGTTCTGTTAAATTACGGGGGACCCAACGACAAACTAATTTTTTCATATTCAGTTCTACATGAACAATTCTATGTATAGTAGCGGATCCAATGTTAAATTTCTTCTGTATCATTTGGTAAGTGCAGCGATTATCATCGACTAACATTTTCATATGGCCGACGCATTTTCTGGAACTACAGCTGATGAAGTTCTTCGTATATGTTCTTGATTCAGCAGAGAACTTGGACCTCTACGAAATTCTGTAAACCATCTAAATACAGTAGCACGAGATGGAGCTTTGTCTCCATATGCTAGTTGTAGACGTTGAAGGCCTTCTTCTTGATTTAACAACAGTTTAAAATCACAGCGCGATAATGCTCTCGCGTCAATTCCATTTTCTTTTCTTCTGAAATCTATTCTACGACAGCTAAATTGCAATTGTTGCCACAAAGTATCGTTTGCGGCCAAAAAAGAGTTCAATTTAAGGAATATTTTTTCCTGCGTTTGTCGTCTGCCACTGTCTCAAAACTTTCAGAGTTATCCTCACACACACATACATATATATATATATATATATAAAAATTATATAAACGTAACAGAGATATATTTTTTTTTTAAAAAAATAGAAGCAGAATTGTGTAAAAAGATAGATTAAGATAAAAATAATTCTATAAAAGAAAGTAATACTGATACCCAAAAATTAATTAACGAATTAAAAAACATGTTAAAAAGGATAAAAATGCTCTACGAAATAATTTAATTTTAGTCTTATTTAATGATCTAAGTATTTCATAGCTTTTGTGAACAGCTACTTTCTTTTTTGCGTTTTATATCTGAAAAATTAAAAATTGATAAAAAAATATTAAAATAAAAAATAATAAATGTAAAAGCTTAAATGAAATATCGGTTTGGATGATTTTCATTTTAGATGCCTTAACGTAAGAAAAAAATTGAAAAAATGTATTAAGAATATTTCTCTAATTAGGAAAAATTAAATGATACTGTGATAGCAAAGCAGTTGATTTTGAAAAAAAAATACGATTATAAAGCAATCCAGGTATTAACAAAAAGTGAATCAAAATCGAATATTTTGAGCTTATGGGATTCAAACGCGTCTTTTTTTTAAGTTTTTCTGAGGCTCCTTTTGGGAACCTGTTTCGACCAATCAGAGCGTTCCGAACGAGGGTTATCCACCTGCTCGAAACAAAACGTCGACGCAGGTGGAAAAGCAAGTATTAAAAGCGCATGTCAAAAACGAAAAGTCGGCGGATGCTTCTAGTCGTGAATATTAATATTAAACCACCGCAACATTCATAACAAAACAATGACTTCATCATCGTCCGTGCATCCGAAGTCGACCCTGGATGCACTCCCCGCATCCTTCGTGTCGGCCATGCGAGTGCTTTTCGACGTCATGGACGACCAGCGGACCGGGCACGTTCGTCTGGCCGACATCGAGGAGCGTTGGAAAGAGAACGGATCCGTGATTCGCGGTCTGGTCGAGAGCCTGCGCAAAGTGACCACCGCCAACGGTCTGCTGACATTCGAACGTTTCTGCGCAGGCCTGAGGATCTGTCTGTTGCGCCATGATTCAAACAAGCGTTCACAGGGACAACACAGTTTACCCAGGGCCTGAATAGCCGAGTGGCTAGCGCTCGGTACCACAGGTTTCGAGTTCGAGTCCCGGCGGTGCCATGGATGTTTGTAGTGGTTCGAATCCACTTTAAACCGTAGGTCCCGGTCTAACATGATCGTAGAGAGTGACATATTAAAAAGTAAGGAAAAAACTAATTGTTCATATATATAATGATTAGGGGATTATAGTCCTTGTTGCTTCACATCCCCATATAACACTTCATTCATCTCAGTTTACCGAAATCGTGCCAGACGTCCCGACCCTCCTCCGTCCCACTACCCGACAGGGGTGACGGCGGAAACCGAGCACCCCCCTGGGAAAGATCGTCCGCTCGTCCAACTCTTCTGAGAGACTGAGGCCCGTGAGCCTTCTGACTCCCTTGCCGTCACGCTCCAACCGTCACACGGCGACAGTCCGACCCAACAACACGACGTCCGTGCAGCAGGGGCCCTCAGCATGCCGCAGTTGCAGACCGAGATCAAATCGGTTCCCAAAAGGGATTGGGGCAAGAGAGAAGGGCCCAAAAGGACCAGCGAGCCGATGGACAAAAGCAAAGTTTCTCTGGCCCTTGAGAAGTGGAAGATGATGAAGTCCTACCCTGCACCCAAAAGATAACACCAGGTCTCTGAGGTGTGTTCCCGTCAGGAATGCAACCTCCTATCCCAGTTTGCCGAACGACCAGGTGTCCAGCAGTGATGGTAAGCTGTCGTGAAGGTTTTGTTTTGCTTTAGAATCTTGTTTTAATGTTTGTAAAAGGAAACTGCAGATTTAATGTGTACGAATTAAAATTAGTATATTAGAAAAATATTTTATTTGAAGTAGTGTTTAATGAATTATGTTAATGTTTATGTACTAATGTTTAATGTTAATGAAGTTTTTAATAATGTGTAATTACATTATATAAAAACTGCAGATTTATTATGTATGAATTAAAATAAATATATTGGAAAAATATTTTATTAAGTAATGTTTAATGAATTATGTTAATGTTTATGTATTAATGTTTAATGTTAATGAAGTTTTTAATAATGTGTAATTACATTATATAAAAACTGCAGATTTAATGTGTGTGAATTAAAATAAGTATATTGATAAAAATATTTTATTTGAAGTATGATTTATTGAAATTTTAAAATATATTGCAATTTATTCTAAAAATGTATCAAATGTTTAGTTTTAATACTGGATTGCCATACCATGGCAATCCAGTATTAAAATTTTATATAGTAAAACATGCAATGTAATTCTTCCATACCATGTATGAGTGAATTAAATTTGCCTTCTCAATTTTGCTATCATAATTCAGATGTTTTCTTTATTACCATACCATAGTAATCCAGTATTAAAAATTAAAAATTTTTATATAGTAAAACATGCAATGTAATTCTTCCATACCATGTATGAGTGAATTAAATTTGTCTTCTCAATTTTGGCTATCATAATTCAGATGTTTTCTTTATTACCATACTATATTAATCAGTATTAAAAATTTTATATAGTAAAACATGCAATGTAATTCTTCCATACCATGTACGAGCGAATTAAATTTGTCTTCTCAATTTTGCTATCATAATTTAGATTTTTCTTTATTGTCAAATTTATATTTAGTGTCTGAATTTATCATTTCATTATAATTACTTTTGAGATTGAGAGAAAATTAAGTCCAAAAATACCAGAGTTGATTAAAATATAACAAAAATTTAAAATGCAGAATTCACTATTTTGCATAAAAAAATTGGTAAAATTATATTATTTGTGTACTCTTTTGAAAAAATAATTGCGGTACTTACGTACTAACGGTACCTTGGCGACAATTAGTGAAAACGCGCCAACCGCAGCTACAGATTTGGCGGTTTTTAAGTGGCGCCAATCCACCCAAAAAACAATCAAAACGCTTTCAAAATATTTTTATTCAAAAAACAATAAAATATATAAAACACTTCATTTAAAATCAAAATAATAAAATATATAAAACACTTCATTTAAATCAAAACAATAAAATATATAAAACACTTCATTTAAAATCAAAACGATTTAAAAATGCCGACCACAACGACTTTTACGTTTAGTAAACAAACTTTTCATCAATTTCCACAATGCAATCTGGTCCACCTACCTTTTTTTGGTTTATTCACCATATCCAAGACACATAATTCACGCATGTAATTGTTCCAATCTATAATAGTTTTATCCGATATATCAAGTTGCTTTTCACAAAAATTTAATCGACGTCAACTCCTCGCACCAGCGGTATATGAATCTCAAAGCTGTACGAAATGGAATTCTGCTTCCTTCAAACCAGTTGTCTTTTCGGAATCCCACACGATGAGCACACTGACTGAAATTGCATTTCCAAAACTTACGTTCACCAAAATAAAGTTTCATGTCATGGGGTAATTGGGACATTTTTTTGCTCCGTTTTTGGCAAATCCCAAATACGCATTTTCGTATCACAACAACATGGCGTCGAAAACTCAATCTACAGCCGTTAAGATTGCCGCCACTTAAAAAGCGCCAAATCTGCAGGGGTTACTGTATTGGTGCCACTGAAAAACCGCCAAATCTGCAGGGGTTCCATTGGCGACACTTAAAATCGCCAAGTCTGTCGCCAAGGTACCGTTAGTACGTAAGTACCGTCACTTTTAAGAGAGTTAATAATTTTGTACAAATTAAAAAGTGATGTTATAAATTTTAAAGTATAAAACAAAAAAAAATATCAACATCATTATAAAAGTAAATTTGCATAATTTCAACTATTAAAGTTTGCCAGTCAGAAAGGAAAACTGAAAATTAGTTTTGTCTGATAAATATAAAACCCAATAACAAAAATATATTAATTACTTATTTTTATTATGTGTATATCAATGGCATCTAATTAAAACATATAACTTTTGTTAAAACTCTATTGCTTGTTATATTATTTGATGCATAAATGACAATTTTTATACAAGTTTAATACATTTCCATTCTGTCACAAAAATTACTTTAAAATAAAAACTGTATTTTTAAAAAATAAATATATGTATACAAAATCATTTGAATAAATTTATGACTTAAAAAAATAATTAATTGACTAAATATCTGTAATTATGATTATCAGTAGACAGTGGAGTGAGTCTGAGACCACAAGATCGTGGACCTGCTGCAAAGAAAAGCCACTAGAAGAAGAGAACCCAGACGACATACTGTGTCAAACGAATAGATTATAATATGGTATTAATAGAGTTATACATATAATATACTTTTTGTATTATTATGTAAAGGTATGTTTTTTTTTTTTCAAATTATTATTTAGAAAATAGCATTTCAAATTAAACTCTTACATACAAGTTATTTTTAAGCTGTCTGTGTCTACTTCTTAATTTGATTGTAAAAAAAAAATATGAAATATCATTTTCTGTATTAAATTAGTTATGTTTTTGTTCTTGTTACATTTATAAGTATATTGTTATATACTTATGCAACTTTACGTAGAGTTTTTCTTTTTTTTAAGGTTTTTTTATATTGTTTTAAAAATATTTTTTAATTTATTTTTTATTTAGCAAATAAAAAACAACTATTGATTTATGTTAAATAATTTAAAATAAACATGTGAAATTAAACTCACAATTTGTTTATCTTTGTTAAATGTCAATTTTTTTTTTTTTTTTACTAAGTATTTTCTCTTTTCTTAAATTACTGTTTCATCAAAACACTTGCACATATTAATTTAAATTAGTTGTGTCAGTCAAGTTGCATCTATAATTTGAATGTTTAACCACAATCAGACTAAAATTGTACTTTCCCTTTGTTATAAGAATTACTGAATTATTTTATAAAATCCCATAATTTATTTATATTGTCTAAATCAATTTTTAAAATTGCATCATAACCCAAATTTATAATTAAATTTACATTTTTGCATTATATTCATGCCTCGTTTTTATTTCCAGATTAAAGGTTAAAACTATTGGAGTAAGAGAAAGATTTTTACTACAAGGTTTAGATGTTGTCGAGAGAGCTCGTACTTGGTATTTACAGCAAATTACAAATGTGAATGACAAATTAGATCGTGTCAGCAAATGGGACATTCCTCACTCAGTAAAATTATTTTTAATTCTTTTTTATATTTGTTATAGCATTGATTTTAATATATTTATTTATCCATGATTAATTTTGATCATTTAATGATCAAAATCATGTAAATTATTTGTTATATGTTTAGTTTTAATGAAAATATTTATCTGAAAAACATTCATCTTTTTAAATACTAAGTATGCATTTTATACTTGAGATTGAAAATTTCTTTAAAAAAAAAAAAAAAAAAAAATGGGCATTTTATTTCTTATACATTTATCACAAGGGTGTCTGACTTACTAGCTATTGTATTTGAAGGGGGAATTCTTGCAAGCCATACATAAAATAATGCCATTTTAATCATAGGTAGTTGTTTTTAAAATTTAAACAGTTTGTAGAAATTTATAATCTTAAGATATCTATTAGGACAGATTTGTCGTAGCATAATGATGATTTCTTTCAGAACAGAATTTTTGTAAATCATTGAGTATTGTAAATCACTCGTATAAGATATATCATGCAAATTTACTGTATATTAATGATTTTAATTATTTCTCAAGATTTTTTTGACTCTTTGTTCATTTATCATGCAAATGTACCATTTTAACATGGTTAAGTTAGGTCTTCCATGCTTAAATTTGTAAACTAGTTTTTAGAAAAAAAAAACTGAATTATTTGGCAATCTATATTTTGTTAAATCAATAAAAGATTAATAGGGTATTTTTAATCAGTATTTATTTCATATTTATTATTTTAAAAGTTAAAAAACAAAATTGACACAATTTTCTTTATTCTAGGAATATTCCATGGATGCCCAACACCAGAGATTAAATTTCCAAATGACACGCATTTCTGAGGTTAATCAGCATTTGAATGCCTTGATGGAAACATCAGGAAAGGTAAACTTATGGAAAAAAATGAGGTGTTTATTTTCATAATAATCAAAATTGTTGTATGATTTGTATTATTTAATTTATGTATTTAAATCCATTTATCATTAAATTCATTAAAAGATATTTTACCTAATTTTAAATTTAAACATAATCATTTGAAATATTCAAGTTATTTATAAAATTACATATAAAATAAACTTGTTTTGTTCTTTTAAAAGAATATATATATATATATTGTTGATAAATTTCTCTGCTGAAATTGTGCTATTCTCTTTTAATTCTATGTTATAATTTTATAACTTAGTAATGGAAGTAAAATGTTTTTATTAAAAACCCAAACTAGAATACAATTTACTTTTGTAATGTGGTAGGATACTATTTATCAACTATTCTTTAATAGTATTCCAAAACTTAAAAAAAAAAATCCTGTTTATAATGTATTTAAAAATTACAGGGTTTTCCTATTCATATGAATTTAGCTGTTCATCAAAGAAATATTTTTAGTACACAAAAAACTGCAACACAGACAATTCAGAGGTTAAAAAGTCAAAATCATGCTTTGACCGAGGTAAATGATTTACTATTATTTTATAGAAACTTTTTATTGTGTTAATTAATCTGAATTGTAATGCTATTTGCTTCAATCTTATGAAAAATGTTTAATAAGTCCTTCACCATTGAAATGTTACTTCATTAGAGTAGCTTTTCTTCAATCCATCACCAAATGCTTTCATTTTTTTTTTTTTTTCATATGGATTGAAGTTTAGTCCAGTGTGCAGTGTCAGTTTCAGTTTCAGTTTCAATGCAGTGTTTTATGTTTTAATCTTTCAATTGTTATCTGGAGGACTTTAATATAACCCTTAAAACTATATCGATGCTCTATAATCCAGCACAACTATGATCCGAAATGTGCTATATCAGAGGTGACAGAACCCAAATGCTCTTGCACTTTGTAACCCGATAAAATATATATCTCCATATCAGATTTAGACACACTGTAGACAGTTTTTTTGGAGTGAAAATTGAAACATAATGAGCTATTAGTGAGTTTACTATTATTCTTACATGTAAACATAGATACTATAAAATAATAATAATAATGATACTAAACTCACATTGTAAAGAAATACATTACACTAAAAATGAAATATAAACAAAATAAAAGACATGAAATCATTCAAAAATATTTATTTTACTAGTGTAATATTTGTTGTTCCTCCACTCTTTCACTCAGCTTTTGCAAATCAATCTCAATGTGCACGTAGTAATGGGTGTTGCTTCTGTTATGCTCGAGCGTGTTTTGTGTTTAATTTCATGAACAGGATTCGCAGGTGTCAGTTGAATCAAAAGCACTAACAACTTGAACTAAGAGCCTGGTTTGCCTTGCTATCAACAGTGTGTACCTAGGAATGGTCACTGCAAGTGATCATAGGTCAAAGTGACCTGTTATTTTAGATGTTCCGTGGGCCATGAGTTCTTGAATATAATTTAATTATTCTACAAGCTTACAACTGTAGACTCATCCATAAAACAGGCAGCATCTGTCATATAGTATAGAGTGTCAAGAATATTATTTTAAAAAGCCAAAGTTAATTTTTTATTATTTTTTTAATAGATGGATGCATATATCATATATTTATAACATTATTTATTTTAATATATTTATAACATATTTTTTTATTTCATTGGTTTCTACACAACTTTGGCCATTATGAAATAAATATATTTCAATATTTATCACACTTTTTATAAAAGTTATGTGCTAGATTAATATACTTTATAAAATGGATAGAAATATGGACAAATATGAATCAATTACTAGCAAAATTCATTAAGTTATAAAAAAATAATAATGCACCGAAATAAAATTATATATATTATTTTGTTAATTATTAATAGTCTTTTTTAACAACTTGTAGATATTCCTTTGATTGTGTTATTAAGATAAGAAATATCTAAATCTGAATTGAAATTTCTCTCTCTTAGGAAATTGCAAAAAAGAGTGAAGCGATAACGCAATTGGAATCGGAAAATCAGCCCTTATAAGAGAAATATTTCATGCTCGAACATGTCCCAAAAGGAATCCAACGACACCACATTATGGTAGTGTTAAAATTTAAATACTATTCACGATGACGTAATTCCAGTATAAAAGTGCCTCGCAGTATTTGTTAACACTATATGGGTTGTTGTTAAAGAAAGTCCTCGTTTGAAAAACATTTTATGAAAATTTATATTTTGTACAGATATATTAGTTTTTATTGAAACAATTCTTTCTATTGTTTAATAAAGTTTATATTTAGTTTTAAAATATGATCTATTTTTTTTTATTATGTGTAATTGGAAAATGATTAGAAAATTCAATTATTCTATTAGAAACATTCAATTATTTATAAATAATGAAAGAACAAAGCAGCATACATTCTACTTTATTCATTCTCTCTAAGAAAATACTTGTTTGCACAGCACTTGCATAGTATTCCAAACATTTAAAAAATATATATATAACAAAGCCAAACAAAAACAATATATATATATACTCCAATAATACATAATTTTATTTATAAAACATTGTTTATTATTATAAGATTCTGAAAAATGACTTTCGATTGCGTATTGGCACATTTTATGTAAATATATATTATTGTTCCATTTTTATATCTATTAATACTATATAAAAATATCATTTCAAAAAAATCTTTTGTGAAACATAACCAGGTATCCATTTTAGAATTCTAGAGTGAATTTGTTCGCATAGATAAAACTGTATAGAAATTGAATAGATAATCTTTTGATTACAGTTTTCATTCGCTGCTGATGAATAACAATTCTATTACAAATGTAACTATAAACATTCTGAAATTGTAAATTAATACATATAATATAAACATACAATTTTACAATATATTTTAAGTTATTAAAAAGATTAAAATTGATAGTTTAATACCCACTGCAGATGAGAGTATCAGTTCTCTGTAAAGGATTTTTTTTTAAAGCAAGTAATAACATGAAATCAAAAAATTCCGAGTGTTTCATTCTCATATAATTTTTTTTTTTTTTTACCCTATCAGGTGTCATTCAATGTGCAATTGAAAAAATTGCATTTTTTATGTTGTTTTAATATTTCTTCAATTGTATTCCATAAAATGGCATGCACATTTGTACTGCCATTGTATGTGTATTGCAAATAATTCCTATTTTAAACAAGTACTATTTTTTTTCTAACAGGTTAAAATATAATTCCTTGCCTTTTACAAGATTCTTTTCTTCTTTCTAATGCAGCTGGCAAACACTTAGACAGCTTGGTCTTGGATGCCTGCACAGACGTTACTCACTTTACATTACCCAGGTGGCGCGTGTCACTTGAAGATAAGCCACGGACACGGAGTAACAATGCCCCCGCGACGCTCTGCGATCCTATTAAACCGGGACCTACGGCTTAAAGTGGATTCCGAACCACTCCAAACATCCATGGTACCGCCGAGACTTGAACCCAAAACCTGTGGTACCGAGCGCTAGACACTCGGCCATTCAGGTCCTGAATTTGTGAACGCCAACGGCACACGGTGTTCCAGGTGGTCGTTTAGGAATGGAGATGTGCAATAGCAATGGTTAACTATTTAAAGTAGATATTTGTGCTACGAAAAAGGTTATACGAAAATGATTATGAAAATTTGAGTTAAAAATTTTAAAGGAGGAAAAAATAATTTGCACAAATGAATAAATGAACTATGAACGTCTTTGTCTTAAGTTATTTCTTGCCACCTTGAGAGGTTGGAGAGTTGGAGGTGGAGTATTCAGATGGGCCACAAAAGATATCCCATCGCTTGGCAGAGGAGATACACACAGGGGGCATACGAATACTCTGATATAATTTTCACCCAAACATTCTACAATATTCTGCTTCCACCCCAAATCATAGATGCACGAGCCAGTATTTTTCTCGAAGGTGGTCTGATTACGTAACATATTCTGTACATGAAACACAAATAAATTTCCAACAAACAAAAAACCGACCAGGGCCAACATGGAGAGCATAGTGTAAATAAACACTTGGAAACACAAGTAGCCAAATAACCAAAACACAAAGGGCACAATGTGAGAAATGACAGAAAACAGCGAGAAACCCCCCAAGTAGTCCCATATGAAATACATGTTAAAAACCGTCGCATAAAAGCAACCCAAAGACAAATAAAACAGAAACACTAGGAAATAACGAAAATTTTTCAGTCCTATGCAACAGCCTGCAAATGTACAGTGATGGTCTCTCTTAAGTAAACAGCAGTTGCACTTATCACAGTGATAAGCTCGTGGTGGTGCATTAGCTTGGCAAACAGGACAGAAGTGCCACATTGGTTTCAATAGCACAGGTAATATTATCTTTTGAGTTGAACTGTCAGTCATTATTACCATAATGTAATTGCCTAGTATGTTTGATAAGATAAAAAAGGCATTAAGCACATGAAGTGGTCTCGGAAAGTAACCTCCTTCTACTCTATATAAAACAACAAAAATCTCAAAATAGAAAACTGACAGCACAGCAGTTATTAAGAAAGCTACAGAAAAAGCATCTGAAACTGTGACTTTCCATCTCATACCCCTTTCCATCATTTTTGCACTCCATTCCATCAACATTGTCTTCTAACTAAATAAACAAAAATATTAAATAAAATAACAATATGTATTAAATTAAACATTTAATTATTTCTGACTTAATAATTTAATAAAATATTAAGTAAATATACACTCAAGAGCCAAAACATTATGACCACCCTACATTTTTGCAATGAACTCGCCTGGATGACGTGGAAGGCATGTGATCAGGTGGAAGTGGTATTTAACTGCTGCTGGAGAGTCTGAAGAATCATTCTTTCACTTTAATCTTTATTTAATTACTTTCCAAGGTTGGCCAACTTGTTATTGACAGGTGGTCATAATGTTTTGGCTCTTGAGTGTACGTTTTATTACAGAAAGAAACATCATTTCACCAAATAAAAAAAAAAAAAAAATCCTTATTATATATTCAGGAAAAATTGCAGAAAAAAGATTAATGCATGTAAATTAATATATATATTTCTAAGTTTTCCTTAGCTCAAAAGCTTTTAGCTTCCTTAGCTTTTTGATACATAAAGTAGTTATACAGCAAACACTTTAATATTTTCAACAAATATAATTTGATTTAAGTTAATTTTTTAAAAAAGCCTATTTTGTGCTTATTGCATCATTCAATTTATTTTCCAAATTTTAGCACAATTTACAGATACATTCACTCAAAAATTTACTTTTTATTTTGACTGAAATTTTTTTTATCGTATTTCAAAAAGATATATTGTGGTCAGAAGTTTAAATATAGAATTAATATTTAGACATGGCAAAAAGCTTTATATTTAAGAATATTATATTACATAGCTTTAATAATTTATTAAGTAATTAAAACAAGTTTATTAGACTATATTATATCTTATGGCTTTGAAACTAAAGCTTACAGCTTAAACATGCATGTTGAAAGTTCGAAAATTAAACGGACAGCATTGAATTAAGTAAAACAATTACATTTCTAACTGAATTTTTATTTAGAATGATAGCTCAATTATTGCTTTATTATTATATTTAAAGAAGCTATTTTGTTGAAATTATTAAGACATATTTATACAAACACAAATGTACAGGAACTTGACTTTGGACTTACTTTGATATTTTAAGGATGGGATAAAAACTTGTTTGATAACTGAAGGACTATTTTTATCTTCCAGTGTAGAGGCATCCCTCCTTTTTATTTCAGCACATCTGGGCTATGAAAATTAACTAATATATTGATAATTGCTGGCTACTACAAAAATTAAATATTTTTCTTAAATTAATGCAATAAATTTACTTTTATTAAACTCCATTTTACTTTTTTTTTTTCAAATATTATATTTACTTTTCATTATTCATTGAAGCAGCGTATTATGACAAATGTTTTTAGTGAAATGAAATAATTAATGCTTAAAAGTTTAAAAAAAAAACACTATACTCATAACATCAGAAAATACAAACATAAAACAATAAAATGCAGTTGCACTTATTCCACAGAATTGGTTAATCCTAAGTAATTATTCATTTTACTAACTGTTACGAGATTCCAAAAACAATATTATGAAGCAAAACAACTTGTTTCTTTCTTGAACTAACAGTCAATATTAGCTGTAATAAAAAAATGTACTATGTGAGGACTTTCTTACAGCTTCTTGCTGCATTTTTGTAACTACTTATAAATATAAAAATACTGCCTAATAGCTCAAAATATTAATGTTACACATAATGCACAAAAAAGAAAGTGAAAAAACAAAATATAACATGAAAATAGCATGAATGTTAACAAAATCTGAAACTAACTAACTAGTCTGTTGTAACATTCTGAGAGATTTCTTTTTAACACTAATCACAATATAAAAAAAATATATATCTTTTCTGTACGAGAAGTTTTTCTCAGACAATCTCAAGTGAAGGAAAATAATCTGTCAAAATAGATTTTTCAATGTAGTAACAGCATTGCACACCTCTAGTTCAAACACAGATTTGACTGATTAAGCAAAGCAATCAGTCAAATCTGATCAATCTACAATCTCTGATTAAGCAAGCTAAATAAGCAATCAGTTATTGGATCATGTACAGCAATGATTGGCTACTTTTAACATTTTGTGTCTCATTATGGATGCCTTTAAGAAGATTAACTACAAAGAAATTGATTTCTCATTTAATCCACAAAGAAAACTAAAATTTTAATAAAATGAATTTTTAATAATCACATGCTTTTTTTCCTTTCAAAATAATATAAATTATTAAAATTTACCATCAGCAAATTAAAAAAAAAAATTAAGCATCTGCCTCATAATGTTTAATAAATATACATTAAACAGTACGAGTCCCCATCGCCAAATATTATGAAAAATAAATCAGTTAAAATTTAACAGTCTAAAAACATGCTACTTATTAAGACGAAATAAAATTATATGATCTGCATAAGCATTCATCTATAGGATTAAAAATTGATATTTCTAATTCGAAGTTTAAATGAAATTTATTTGCAAAAATAAAACGACTTGAAAATTTTATTTTTTTATAGAGGTCTATTCAAAAACTAAAAATAATTCATATCGTAAAAGGTGCATGCAGAGTCAACTAAATAAACTTCGCAGATCGAAAACATGTGACAAAAAATAACAATAATATTTACCCGCAAAATGATACAACGGAAGAAAACGAAAGAAAATTGGCTCCCAACAGGCGTTGTATAAACAAACGAAAATGTGCTTTAGATTTGTTGTTTGAAATCACGCCACACCTACACTGAAATTTATATTTTAATAATTAACAAGGCTTGCTAAAATAAACAATCCACATTTTGAATTCATCTATTTCTCATTTTTTAAATCAAAAATATTATTCTCCAACAAAATAATTAAACATTTCTGGAGTAGTGTCTTGTATTTTATATTTATTAAAATTATTTAATGGAAGGATTTGAATAACTGTAACTTTGACTCTTTTCAATAACTGTGTGTGGAAATTTTTCGGCTGTGTTGAAGTGCAGGAATGTTTGTTTTGAATGTTATTGAGACGTCATTTATGTAATTGGCATGATTCGTCTTGCGAGCTCGAAGGTTTCCTTTAGATTTTATTAAGGAAAACTACTGATGACTTTTTTTTTTTTTCTGTAGTAAAAACTACCTTTTTAGAAAACCAACTATTTAAATGAACATTTTTTTGTATTGCATGGACAAAATATCGAGGATATGACAGTGGAAGATCCATTTTTCGTTGTTAAAAAGTGAGTTATATTTTTCATTATGCATTTTCCCCCATATTGTTTTAAAAAAAAATGTGATTTCATACGTTGAAATAAAAAAAAATATTTATACGTTGGCGAACGTATGCTTGGTTTCGTTTTAAGATAAGTACTATTAAAAGCATTTCTGAAATGGATGAATTAATTGACCCACACATTTTAAAATAAAACTTTAATATTCGCATTGTTGTAAGCCGTATTATGGGAGAAATGTTTTTCTTGAACTGAGTACTTAAAAGTTATTTTGTTGTTTATTATTTTATATGCAGACAAAATTATATATATAAAATCTTATATCCATGTAAAAAAATTAAGCTATTAGTTCTATACTAAAATTAGTCTTAAATTTAAAATATTAAATCTCTTTCTGTCAATAGGGTTGATTGTATTTAAGATTTGTGTATGTTTTTAATTTTTACATGATTTATTTTTTTTTCATAGTGAGGTTGTGGAAGCTGTAACTAAGACTAAAGATTTATATCAACGTTGGTGTGAATTGAAAGATCTTAATCTCATAAGTAAAGAAGAGATCGAGTGGACAACTAACGAATTAAAAAAATAGTTTTCGCAGTATTGAATGGGATTTAGAAGATCTCAAGAAACTATTTGTATCCTTTACATTTTATCGTGAATAAATACTTCCATTTCCTCCCTTAAAAGACATGTTTTATTTTGGAATTTCATTTAAAAAAAAAGATATATATTTTTGAAAAGGCTTTATTCTTTAAAGAGTTATTATTTATTTACAGTTAACTGACAAATATTGAAAAAAATTCCTTTTAAATTTTTAATAAACATATATAATTAACTAAGTACTTGGGTATTTAGTGTCATTGCTTTTCAGAAAATGGGAAATAATGGAAAACTTTTTTCTTTTCAAGAGCTGAATTTATAAATTTCTATTAGAATAATATAAAATGGATTTATTTATATTACCTCGTCATCATCATTGGTGCAACAGCCCCATGATGGGCCAAGGCCATCTGCCCACTGGTAGATTTCTGGACAGGATATGTTTTTGTTTTTATGGGTTAGCGTTGTCAGCCTTATGCCCAATGCTCTACAATCCTATTAGACTGGGACCTATGGTTTAAAACGGATTACGAACCCCTACAAACAGCCATGGCACCACCAGGAATTCAACCCGAGAACTGTGGTACAGAGTGCTAACCACTCGGCCATCAGGGCCCGATTTATATTACCTAAGCCTGTTTAAATAAAGTATTAATAAACATTCGGCAATTTAAAATTTTTAGTTTTAATTATTTATGTGAATGTTCGTAAAAATTTGTAGCATTTAATCTGTTTATTAATATGCAGTTCTTGTTTATATCAGCAAAAGATCCTTGTAATTATTATTGCTAATTCTGTTTTCCTTAACACATATCTGTAGCCATTGTTGAAAAGAATCTAAAAAATTTAAAATAGATTGTATTGAAATTAATACAAGAAAAGCTTTTATTGGCAAAACCAAGGAAGAAGTTCAGGTAATTCTTGTTTTAGAGTTAGTGAATCCATTCTGGTTTTGTGATATACTTATAAATATTTTTTTAATTTTTATTTTTGATTTATTGCTAATGTTGTTCAGGTAAAGTAATAGAATTTTAATAGAGTATTTAACTTTTATAGCAGCATAAATTTTGGACACTTGCTTTAATACACTTTAATTTTTGCTTTTGATGAAATTAAAAATTTCATATCTGTGTGCGCTATTGTGTTGATTTAAATAATTTTTTTTTCTACACTTCTGTACTGGACTTTTCTCTTTTATATTCTATTCTACTCTTTAGGTGTTTGGCCTTAAGCTCTTTATTTTTTCTAAATGCATGCTAATTTATCTGCATTTTCTTTTCTAGTAATATTTATTCTTTCTTTTGTAGGGATTAGTTTTTTACTAAGCATATTTACTTTATCATCCTTTTTTTCATTGCTCTCGTAAATAAACTTCAGAAGACTTATCAGTGCAGATATTGCATATTTACAGTGGAGCTGCTATAAAGGTATTTTTTATGGCAGATGCAACAACTCTTTGATATGTTGTGCTTTTTGTGGACTAAGAAAATTTCAAAATATATTAATAAGAAAACGTGAAATTCTTTTAAGAAATTAAATTGCAAAACAATTTTCATCTTAATAAATAATGAAAATTTAATAGCTTACTTTTCTTTTTTTTAAAGTACTGTATTGAAGTTTGTGTATCATTATTGGGTATAACTAAATTAAAAAAAATGAAGGGAAACATTTATTGTAATCACTCTGAGTAAAATTTTTATTTAATTGCTAATTTATAAATGTCATCCAGCTTTATTTTTTAAAAAAATGTGTCATTTTATTTTTAAAAAATTTGTAAAATGCATTCCTTTTGTTAAATGTATTTTATTTTTTTTTTGTACTGATTGTTGAAAGCGGATGTAAAGTTCAATTGTTATTTAATTTGTCTCATTTCATTGTTAAGATTCTGCGAATCGGATGCTTTTTTTTGGGACTCAAATTTCAATTCCAAACATACTATAAAACCTGACTTGCATTATTTGTGAAAATTTGAAAAAAAAAAAAAAAAGTACGACATTTTTAATATAAATCCTAATTTATTAAGCTGAACGTATGAAGTAATGGTTACTTAATACGAATACATGATTTGTATTTTATAGAGTTTAATTTAATCAATTGAATTTATAATAAGATAAACTTCATCCATTTTATGAATGCACAATTCAAAAATTCATTCTGTTTAATTAATTTATCACAAGTAATGATTAAAAACAATCTATCTAAAATACTAGTGAAATAATATCAATGCTTTTAATTGTTATTTTGTACAAGGTTAAAAATCTAGAACTAAAGAGAGAGAAAAAAAAAAATGTTTATCGACTGATGTTGTTTTCTGTAATAAATAGTTATTTATTTTATCCTTAAGTTTCTTAATAAATTAAAAATACAATCTTCTGTAACTAACAACTTTAAAATGAGAACAATTTTAATTCGATTAATTGTTTAAAAATAAAAACTATTTAAAAACTGTCATTTCCTCCTTAAAAAATCCACAGATTTGGGCCAAGTAACCAAATGTGAATTATGCAGATTGTATATTTAAAAAAAAAAATCTCAATTCTTTGATCTGGATTATAAGGCAGTGTAATCTCTGAATTGTTTTTTAAAAAAATATAAATCTAAAGTGCATTATTAAAAAAAAAAAAAATCATTTCTATAAGAGTCCTTTTGAACACAGCCTGCATAAATAGCATAGCATGTGGTGGTAGATAAAAATAAAAAAACCCGATTGAAATCACAGATATAAATTGGAAGTGCCCTATAGAAGGCTAAATTAATAAACTAATACAGATAAAAATAAAAATAAAAACCTGATTGAAATCACAGATATAAATTGGAAGTGCCCTACAGAAGGCTAAATTAATAAACTAATGCAGATAAAAATATTAAAAAAAAAAAACGATTGAAATCACAGATATAAATTGGAAGTGCCCTACAGAAGGCTAAATTAATAAACTGAGATGCTAATCAATATTTTCATTTTTCTAGCAAATCATCAGAAAAATTTTTTTTTTTTTTTTTTTTTTAGCAAAAGATCTTGGATGCATATATCTTCCTTCTCTGGTTTCCATTATCTTAAATTTATATTATCAGGGCATTAAAAATGCTTTTTAGAAAATGTTTTTTTGACTTGGGTTTTTAAAATAGAATTTGTTTAATGTGTTAGAAAACTCAACTAAGCAGTTCAATCATCTGTGGTTTTATAGGCAGGATATTATTTCTTTAAAAAAGAAGATGAAAGTTAATTTTCCTATTGCTTGTATGTTTTATTCTATTTAGTATTTTTAAATATCAAAGCATTTACTACTTTTTGCAGGTAAATCTTCATTTAAAAGAATATTTTTAGTTTCTTATTTGAAAGCTCTATTTCCTTTCTAGTCTATGAAAGACAACATGTATGAAACGAGAAAAAGAAAATGAGACAAGTAAGGAGTTTGTGATGATTATTCTAAATAATAATAATGTTCTCATATCTTTAGTCTGTAGATAAAATAATCATCAAAATCTTTATTTTTATAGCATTATCTTAAAAGACTGATTTAGAGTTGACTTTTATAATATTATAGGGTTTACTGGGAACTGGTTATGCAAAATATACGCGTTTAGAAAATGAAATTGAAAGTCCTACACAAAGTAATAGCATTGGAGAAACACAGAAAACCCAACGAGTAAGTTTTTGTTTATAATTAATTTTATTTTCAATTAAGTAATAGCTTGTTTTTTAAATTAGTTAATAATGCAATTTTTTAAATTGAAAACTAAACATAACTGGGAATAGGGTATGACAATACAAGATTTTGTAGACATACATAGGTTTCCATTGATTTTTTAAAAATAAAAATTATGTATAAATTTTTAAAAAAAATAATTATTATTAAAATAAATTTGAGATGTTGTAAGTTAAGTTATTTATATTTATTATTGAAGTTTTTAAATATCATTTTTTGTAAGATCTTTCATGTTTTGTTTTTAAATGAATACAAGATTTTTTCTAAACCTAACTATGTACATACATCCTGGTTATATTCTAAATAAATGTAAGATTATTGAGAAAATAAATGCTTTTTTCAAAAGTATGTAAATGTCATTGTAACTTATTCTATTATGTCTAAAGATGAGTTAAATTTGGTAACTCTGTTTATCCTGTATGCACTATTCCATGTGTCGTAAAGACAGTATTGAAATCTGTTTTCCAGTCAATCGTCGCTGTACAAGAGGAACACATTGAAAGAGTTGGAGCCACTATTGGAACATTGAAGTCGATGAGTCATCAGATAAGAAATGAATTGGACGGGAAACCTGTGTGAGTTCACTCTTTTTGAATGTGCTTTTTTTTGAGATCTTTTAACTCTATTCAATAGGGAGTTGCAGTTTTCATGAAATATGCAATCTCATCAAAAGTCTTGAACAATCGCCTGTAATAATTTTTGCACTAAAATGTCCTGCCTTTAATTTGCACACACACATATAGATATGTGTGTGCATGTTTGTATATATATATATGTGCATGTTTGTATGTATATATATATATATATATATGTGTGTGTATATATATATAAACAGTGGATAAAAAGTATTGGCAATTGCCTATAAATGACTTATATTTGCTAACAAAGTATGTTTACAAATTTATTTTAACATAGCGATTACAGAAGGAGAAAAGACAAACAAATATAACGAAATTTTCATTTTAAATATTTTTTAAGTCAAAATCTACAAGAAAATCCAAAATTTACATGATAAAAAAAGTATTGGCAAATTATGAAATTGACAAAATTATAAGCCAAAACAAAATCAGTATATGTTTGGTACTTTGTATGCATTCCTTCTGCATCTATAACAGCTTGTACCTATTTCTCATAGAGAGAAACTAAGGTCTTTGTTGTACTATTGGGAATTTTGGTGTGCCACTCTTTGCAAGAGTAAACGCTTGATGTCGCCTTTACTTGATATTTTTTATGTTTCTTGAATTCAAGATCCAGCAGGTGCCATAAATTTTCAATTGATTGATGTTGAGCGATTGAGGTGGGGTTTTTAGTCATGCAGGAGCATTGTAGAGGAAATTAACCATTCACGGGCGAGACTGGCCAGACATGCTTGTGGGCTGTATTGTTTTGTTGAAAACGAATGATGCTCCCAAGTCAAGATTTTGGGCACTGATTTTTAAGTTATGCCGCAAAATGTCAATGTATGTACGTGCTGTCATAATACCATCACCATCCAAAATGCAGGTTGCCAATTCCATTATGCCATACAGCCGCAAACATGACGCTGCCTCCAACATGTTTTACAGTAGCAGTTAAATGTTGCTTTTCCAATTCAGTATTTGGCCTCCTCCACACATATCGTCGTCCATCACTGCCGAAAATGTAAAACTTTGATTCGTTGGAAAAAATAACTGTGTTCCAAAACTCTTCAGATAAATCAACATGGGATTTTGCGAAATCTAACCTCTTCCTCCTATTTATTTCCCGAGATGAATGGTTTCTTTCTAGCTGCCCTTCCATAATAACTTCTCTGGTGTAAAAAATATTCTGTACAGTCTGTACGCTGAAAGTCTTTTTTGTGAAGTGAAAGCAACATCTCTAGATATCTGGGGGTGTGAACTTATTTTAGGGGTTTTCTTAACCTTGTTAATAATGACACGTTCTTCACTTGTAGAAAATAATATCCGAGGTCATCCACTTCTAGTCTTATTTTCCGTTGATCCTGTTTCCTTGAACTTTTTTTTTTTACAACACTTCTGACAGTAAATAAACTTATATTGAACTGCACTCCTATAGTACGATAAGTTAAACCTTCATTTCTGAGCCTAATAATCGTGTTTTTAACACTAACGTCCAACTCCCTTTGATTTCGAAGTCATTTTTACTGCAGTAATCACAAAATAATAATGCATAGACACTTTTGGAGTAGTTTTGCAGACTTTATACCGGTAGAGTTTCTTATCAGTCGAAACACGTGACTTCAATGTAACAAAATTTGAATAGCAGTTAAAGAAAACTTTGCCAATACTTTTTGACATGCAAATTTTCGTTTTTGAAAGAAAAAAATTGTAGAAAATGCAAATTAAAATAAAATTTTTACTATTTTTATATATCTAAGATGTCTTGTATTTAATTATGACAGCTAAAATTGCATAACATTTTATTTATTTGTCAATATGAATAAATTAAGGCAATTGCCAAGACTTATTTTACCCACTGTATATATATATATATATATGCATGTGTGTGTGTGTGTGTGTGTGTGTGGTAAGGAAACATTACAATTTCTTGATGTGTATTATTTAATTGAGTAACATTATTTTTTTCTTGGAAATTCTAGTGAAAATTTCCTTAAAATAATAATACTATTCAGTGGTAATAATACAGGGCTTATCTCAAAAGAGAAAACTAAAAAGCTGAAAAAAAAAGAAAAAAAATATAAAAGCAAATCCTGCTTTTTTGAGAAAAAAGGAGATGAAAATGGCAATCATGAATGTGTACACATGGATGGAAGGAACACACAATGAAATAACTAGTTTATAACTAATACTTTCCAGGTTATAATTAACTAGGATTATTATTATTATTATTATCATTATTTTGTGCATTGAGCTATTTTTGAGTCTTTGAGTAAAATAATTTTAAGGCATTTTGAAGTTGTATACATTTTTATGACATCTAAAATGTTAACCAGGTATGCCAAATGGCACCCCCTAATAAGTGAATAGCTATCTATGTGATATGTGGTACCCTAATAAGTGAGTAATAGCTATCTGTGGGAAGTGTGGTTTATGTGCAGGAAATGACAACACATTCTATTATTCATTATTATAATAATTTTAGTTGTTACTTTATTGTATTTAATATCCGAAATTTGGTTTCTTTTATTATCAAGTATTTTTTAGATCATTTCACTGGCCAAAATACAAATTGTTATTGAATTTTTTTAATCACGTGTTCATTAAAATCAATAATTCAATAAAAAATTAAAATATATTTTTGCTGATCAAAAAACATGAAAGTGTATTGTCTTGCTTGAAAATAAGTCTGTATATTTTTCATGTGTTAATTATTATTTTTGATCTTTTCAGAATGCTGGATGACTTGGGATATGAGATGGAAGTCACAGAATCAAAATGGATCTACTGTGAGTAAAATTGCCAATTACTGCATATATATATGAAAGTGGTAAATATTATTAAACTAGCATTCACTTAATAATGGAGTTTGATGTAATTTATGGATACATGGTGTCATATTAATGATAATGATATGAAGAATTGGTACTCACGTTACTAACGCCACCGCAGCTTCAGATTTGGCTGTTTTTAAGTGGTGCTAATCTACACTTTAAATTTGTGTGACAAATCATAAAATGTATAAAACACTTTATTTAAATCAAAACACTTTCAAAATTCAAAAACACATTATTTAAAAAAACAAAGTAGTAAATCGAATTTTGGTGGAAAAATGGGCGATATAGTGTTTAACATAGATTCAAAACAGTCTCTATTTTTGAGCGCACTGGCAGCTCTTTATTGGCGCTTTTTTCTGCTGCGGTGGCGTTAATACGTAAGTACTGTATGATTAAAACTAGCACTCACTTAATAATGGAGTTTGATGTAATATATGGATGCATGCTGTCATTAAATGATAATGGCGTGAAAAATTTATTTCAAACGTTGTTGTCGTGTCCCTCATGGGAGGATGGGTGCAGCTTTTCTCTTGTGATGGACCACCGTAGGTAGAGAAGTCTGACTTCTGCTCCGGGACACTCTTACAGTCATAGGAGACCGGGACCTACGGCTTAAGGGGGATTCCGAACCACTCAAACATCCATGGCACCGCCGGGGCTCGAACCCAGGCCTGTGGCACCGAACGCCAGAGCGCTAAACACTGCGGCCATTCAGGCCCGCTTTTCAGAGCATTTAATGAAGGAAACAATACGTAA